>JARVGV010000861.1:24546494-24560975 GCA_031762435.1 Hypsolebias longignatus
CCATACCATACCATACCATACCATACCATACCATACCATACCATACCATACCATACCATACCATACCATTTTATTTAAAAAGAACTTAAAACAACAACAAGGCCAACCAAAGTACTGTACGGGGAAAACAAAACAAGCAAAGGACAAAGGATAGAATATATATAGATAAAAAAGGTAAAGATAAGAACTAAACGACTAACATTATATAATAAAGACAAGTTAAAAACAAATCACAGTGTCAAAAGCCAGCAAATAAAAGTGAGTTTTCAAATGAAACTTAAAACCAGTGAGAGAGGGAGCCTGCCTGACATGCAATGGTCATTCCACAGTCTTGGACCTGCAACAGAAAAGCCCTGTCACCTCTGAGCTTACAACAGGTTCCTGGAACCAATAAAAATATCTGATTCACTGACCTCAGAGAGTTGTGGGACATATGGCTGCAGTAGATCAGTGAGATAAGAGGGGGCAGAACTTTTTTAGAGTTTTAAAAACATATAGAAATGTGTGGAGCAGAGAGCTGATATCTAGGGTTCCTGAGGGAGCAGATGGTGTGGGTTAAGGGCCTTGCTCAAGGGCCCAGAGTGGGGCAGATGAGGGTGGAGACAGGTGTGGCTGCTCCACTTTTCCCACCCACATTTTTGATGTTGTCGATACCGGGGCTCGAACTGGCGATCTTCTGATCACAAGCTCACCTTCTTAACCTCTGCGCCACCACTCCCACTATAACTATAACTATCATATATTATATCCTATATTTCATATCAAAACAAATGTTTACAACAGATTATTATATCGTTAATGAGCAATGCATTGATTAGTGTAACTTTAACAGAACTTTATAAACCACTTGTTTTATTTTCTATTTTTTAATCAAAACGCTTTCATTGTGTTTTACAAGCACTTGAAAAGTTTATATTGCCTTTATTTTGTCATTTATCAGAAAACAGTCCAAAACATAGATGAGATCAGACATATGGAATACCAACTTATATTGAAGATTCATATTAGAAAAATATTAGACATAAATGTCCAAAAATAATAATCCTACTTTTAAGAGCATTTCTCTTACTGGTTCATGTTAGGTCGTTCAGGTACAGTACATTACATGCATGCTGAGATTCTGTTGCAGGTTTTTATTCAGTAACTATCTGGAGTCATTTAAATCAGTCAGGTCCTCTGGACATTCAAAAAACAAATCAAAACAAAGCAACAAAAAAAAAAAAGTAGAAACGTTTCGTCTTTCGTCCGAAAGACTTCCTCAGTCTGCCTGGATTATTGAGCATGCATCAGGGTATTAAATCAGTCAGTTTTAAAACTTGATATTTCTGTGGAAATGAGCTTTAAAAGATGTACACAGCAAAGCAGGGATGCAAAATACAGTGAATACATTGTTTGACATGCATTTTTAATTTTGTTTTGTCCCTGTTAAATAATCCCTTCTTATTTGCTCTGTTACGGTCTGCTTCCTGTACATGTGTGAGTTTAACATCTGCCAGTTGTGCTATAATTCACTGCATCGTTTTCTGTCTCCATTTACCAGATGTTGATGAGTGTGACGTGGAGGGGCTGGGGCCGTGTGGCCTCTATGCCAGCTGCACAAATGTCCCTGGTTCATACTCATGTGCCTGTCTCCGTGGCTATCTGATGGGGTCTGGAGGGTGCCAGGGTCTGTCAGCCTGTATAAACGTGTGCATGTGTGTTCGTCCATGTGCGCCGGAGAGAATGCTTAAAACATTCAAGCTTTTTGTTGCACTTTAATTTTGTTTAACAGGTCTTGTGTCGCAATTGTAATTATCTTGTTATCCTTTCTCGACCTTACAGACATAGATGAATGTGCTCTGGCTGCTGTGTCTGGTCTGCAGGCCTGTCAGGATGGGGAAGAATGCACAAACACTCCTGGTTCCTTTACCTGTTCATGCCCTGTTGGATATGTAAAGGCATCAAGTGGAACAGGCTGTGTGGGTAGGATTGACTTTTGCATCTGGCATGCATGGATGTGGCACAAATATTTACATTTAAATAAAAAAAAATCTACTTAAAGTATTTCATTTCAATCAAGTACCACAAAATACTTTAGCCATGAAAATGGGGCACCCCATCTTACACAGAGTAAATGTGTTAAAACCTGTTTAGTGACTTGTTTGATTATTATAACCTTCTTAAACTGAGCCATTCATACCGCTTCTCACAGTCTTTGATTTCTGCTCTTTGCAGAGGTGGATGAGTGCAGCTTCGAGGAGCAGTGTCGCCGTGAACTGAGAAAGGTGTGCGTGAACACTCCTGGGAGCTTTGTGTGTCAGTGCCAGCTGGGCTTCAGAGCGCAGTCCCCTGAGTGTGTTGGTGAGTCTCTCTTTTTGACTCTCTACAGAATACAGCTTCTGCAGAGAAGAACGTTCTGCAGGAATGCAAACTTCCATCTGCTGCTCTGTTACCTGTTACTGCCTGGCACAACTTCCTGCCTCCACGCTGTAACGAGACACTTGCTCTTTTGCACTGCAAAAGTTGACAATACTTGTGCTCATGTGCACTTTTTAGGTCCTGGGTGTGCAGACTACACTCTCTGTCAAGGTGGGCTGAACTTTTAATGTAAAGCACCTGATTGTACCACGCATGCACATTGCACTACTACAGGCAATAACACTTGTAGAGTTTCAGTAATATTTTGTAGAAATTTACTGTATTTTATGTACTTTTCCATCAATTACAATTTCTTCAAAGCTGCAGGACCACAAGCTGGGTTAAAAGAGAATGAAAGCCAATTGTAAGGTCCCTAATTGTGCTTTGGTTTGATTTATAATAGTGTTCCTCATATTACTTTTTACCAAACAATAACATCTTAAAATGTAAGTTTTATCAGCTGTAAGTTAACGAAAAAGTCGGAGTTGTGTTTATCTTTTTTTTTTTTCCTTCGCCCCAGACATGGACGAATGTGCGGAGCGTCCTGAGACGTGCCGTGGTCAGGGTGTGTGTGAGAACACGCTTGGCAGCTATCAGTGTGTCTGTCAACCTGGTTACCAGGGAAACGGCACACACTGCAAAGGTAAGCCATTAGTGATGACGTCTCTCCAAGGAAAAAACTTGGTTTGCCATTGCCAGGGTCAGCTTCCACATGTGCGCGTGTTTTAATGCTCGCTGTTAAGCCTTCCATTAAAATTAGCCCGGCTGGCAGAATGTTCATGAAACAGAAAGGAAGTGAGCTTTAGATGTAGCATTGCACTGTCTCCATTTTCATTTTTTATTTATTTTTTTAGATGAGAACGAGTGTGCATCAGGCAGCCACGAGTGTGACACAAACGCTCAATGTACCAACACGATGGGCTCGTACTTCTGCCAATGTCACCAGGGCTTTAATGGAGATGGCCGCTCTTGTTTTGGTTGGTAATGACTATTACGTGGATGTTTTTCCTTCAGCAGCACACGTCATGCAAACAATATTCTCTGCTGGTAAAAAAAAAAAAAAAGGTTCTCGAGCAGAGCAGTCCTTCAAGCTTGTCTGTGCTTCCAGACATTGATGAGTGTCTTGTTAACAATGGCCACTGCGAACACACCTGCACCAACGAGCCAGGAGGGTACAGCTGCCAGTGTGTCTCAGGGTACCAGCTGGACCTGGGTGGACACAGCTGCACAGGTACCGTATAAGGAACAGATCAGTAGATCTGTCTGCACCAACAGGAAACGTGTGTTCCTGATCTTTCGTCGGAACTCGATCGATTGAGAAAAACAAATGAAGTAAAATCATTAATGCTTAAGAAGAAAACATTCAGCACAGACACAAAACTCTCAAGATCAGATCAGTAAGGCATTGATCACATAGTTTCTATAGAACCCTGCATCAAAATAGCTGAACTATGCCTTTAATTCCTTGGACATAGCAAGGTTAGCTTTGTTTAGATGCTTAATGGTTTAACAAGCTAGCTAAAAACAGAACTTGCGTCGCTCTGATCAAAATGAAGCCCAGCTGATGAACATTTTTACAGTCGATCTGTTCAGATTCTCTTTGCACTCTAATGCAGGGGTTCTCAAACTTTCTGGGTTCAGGGACCCCCTTACGGGGGAGATAAAATAATTATCTTCAATTTGCCTCTTTAATGCAACATATATGCAATATATATAAAATTTTACTTTTTGATGACACCCCCAATCATCGGCTCGCGGACCCCCAGGGGTCCGGGGACCCTAGTTTCAGAACCACTGCTCTAAGGACAGCGTAATCGTATTTCAGTTCAAATAAAAGTTCAGTAGAGGGCAGCAAAGAGGTCTCCTCATCTCGGCTGTGCATTCTTTTTAAAAACAAACCAACCCTAGTTTGTTAAAATGTGTGTAAAATTGCATCAAGAGTCCACGTGAGCTCATTTTTGTCACAACATTCTCTGATCCCCCTCAGATGTGGATGAGTGCTCGGCTCCTAATGGGACCTGCGAGCACATTTGCGTCAACACTCCTGGCTCTTTCCAGTGCTCCTGCAGGCTGGGCTTCCAGCTGCACACTGATGGTCGCACCTGCATAGGTCAGTCGCTCGCACATGCTCTTTCACTTAATGCAGCAGTTTGCACACTCATTTTCAGTCATTTACCCTGGGCATGTGTCAGCGATGTGCCAGCGTTTTCATGAGGCAAAACCTGCTACGAATATGGATCAGTTTCAGTTTTATGTGCCTGATGTTTCATGAGTGTGTCTATGCTTTCTGCCTGGATATGAGGGGGTATCCTGGGGCCACATTTTGTACGATGAATGAGATGGGAAAGTCACACTTTGGAAACTGTGGTATTACAAGAGAGATGTCTTCTTCTTCTTTGTTTGGCTTTTCCCTCCATCTCACTCTGTCCTCACTTCAACCACCTCCATGTCCTCTCTATATCTGCATCCATATATCTTCACTTTGGCCTTCCTCTTTTTCTTTTTCATGGCAACTGCATTTCTAACATCCTTCTATTACCCACTGTCCCTCTGGACATGTCCAAACCATCTCAGTCTCTAACTTTATCTTCCAGTTGTTCAACCTGTGCTGTACCTTTGATGATCTCATTCCTGATCTTATCCATCCTTGTCACTCCTAAGGAGAACCTCAACACCTTCATTTCTGCCACTTCCAGTTCTTTCTCCTGTCTTTTTGTCCATATCTCTGTCTCCAGACCATACAACATAGTTGGTCTCACCACTGTCTTATACATTTTTCTTTGACCTTTTCTACCATACTCACCTTTTTCCTTGACAGTGGACCCCAAGTCTTTGAGGTCCTGTACCTTTGTGACCTCTGCTCCTTGTAACCTCACTGTTCCACATGCCTGCCTCTGCTGCAGTCTTTACTTGCTCTGCTCAACCTGTTTTGTATATGTAATTGTTTTTTCTATCCTTGTCATGTGTTTTTTTTTTTTTGTCTTTCTTCCAATAGGGGGTACACCTGCACCTACATCTGGACCTGCCATTTTGTGTTCGTTTGTTTCTCCTTCCTGTCCTCTCAACCCCAGCCGGTCGAGCAGATGGCCTCTTGTCCTGAGCCTGGTTCTGCTGGAGGTGTCTTCCTCATGAAGGAGTTGTTCCTTTCCACTGTTGCCTTCATGCTTGCTCAGGATGCAAGACTGTGATGAAGTGAAGATTCAACTTGTCTGCTGGCTTCCTCAGACAGAGAACTTTACTAATTGGCTTTTCTATGCATGTGGATGTTTCTGTAAAGTGCCCTGAGGCAACTTTGTTGCGACTTGGTGCTATTTAAATAAACTGAATTCACACGAATGGTAAGACAAAGTACATCTGACTTTCATTCCACTTCTGATTCTGCTGATCAAAGTGGTAAATGTGGCAGATTTATGGCATCAACAAGCCAATTGGAAAATCACTCCTAGAATCATTAAAAAATAGTGACTATAGAAGGAATATAAAATCATGGATTTAAGCCTTTTTTTTAAGTATCCATTTTTAAACCACTAGTTTGCCCTGATAAAATGAGCTCTTGTATGTGTGCTTGCTTATCTGTGTCTGCCAGCCAAGTAAACCAAACTTAGACACAACAAAAAGTCAAATGGAGAATAAACCCAAAGACATGGTTTGATCTAGGAATGCCCTCATCTCATGTGTTGTTCTGCCTGAGTGACAAGATGAGAGCAGCACAAATGAGACCGGGCCGACTGGCTCCTGTGAGCGTCTGCTGTTTTGTTGTTTAGGCTGGCAGCTATAGACGAGACCTCGATCCCCCAGGAACAAGTTGTTCTTCAATTTTAACTTGATAATAAATCGTGATGCAGTGCGAATGCTGAATGCTTTTGCTGAAGAAGCTGAAACTGTTGTTAAAGTTTAGAAAAGGAGAATGATAAATAACAATTAAAGAATTTAAAGAAGAAAAAATAGCTAAAAGCTCTAAAGGCAAAATGCATGCTAAGGCCTAAAAGTAGCAGGAAGAGTCGCTAAAAGACAAAAGGAGAATTAGAAGACACAAACAGACCAAGCATGATGAAGCAGTTTTCAAAGACAGTTTTTTAAAGGAACTGAAAAGACCTCAATGTATTTCTATGGGGGGGGCGGATATTTCTAAATGAAATTAAATATATTTAAAAGTAGCAAAACCATGACTCATAGCACCCATCTCGTGGATAAGCTAAAAGTTTTGATATGTGAACAAAAAAAAAATAAAAATCACAGTGTGCAGAAATGGTTTGACAGAAGAAAAAAAAAAGTTCAGAATAAAAAGAACAAGAAAACAATCATTGAGGGCGGCCCTGTCACTTAATCCCCCTCCCGTGCAGCTAGCGTTAGCCTACAGTGGCAGGCAGAACAGCTTGAGAGTTCAAGCAGAGAACATCAGGTCTCTGTGGGTTTCTACTGTCCTCCAAATGTGTCCCCATTCTCTGTCTGGTCATCAGTCCCTTTGGGAGTGTCCAGAGGATGCATCCTGGAGCCGTCACCTGAGTTTCATCCTCTCCCTCCTGGCCGTGCTCCAAGATGTCCTCAGCTCCCCCTCTCATGTTGATCTCCTGTTACCTGCCAGTGAAAGCGAGGGGAGTGGGACAGAGGCTGGGAATGCTGGGCGTGGAAGAGGATGGCAGCTCCAGACACCCACTCCCCTGAGCCTTCACAGACATTAGTACTGTACCTGCTGCCCCCCCCCAGTTTGTCTCTGGGAGCCTCCACATGAATGGACTCATTTGTCCTTGGACGGCAGGGATGAATTTGTCTCGCAGGTGAGCAGGAGGGCCTCGGCAACAGCAGAACATGGCATGAATGAGGCCTGAACATTACCTGTCCCAGGTGGACATCCTGAATGCTCCCCGTCCCAGGTGAGAGGAGACTAGGTTTTTCAGGGTCAGTGGAGGGAGGGGTGCCCTGCATTTCACACCCTACACCTCTCACAGCTGCTCTTTTTTTAACGATCATTATTAGTGAAGAATTTCTAAAAAAAAAAAACATCCAGAACAAGTT
Organism: Hypsolebias longignatus; assembly: GCA_031762435.1. Lineage (NCBI taxonomy): Eukaryota > Metazoa > Chordata > Actinopteri > Cyprinodontiformes > Rivulidae > Hypsolebias > Hypsolebias longignatus. Next base: position 24,553,908 of record JARVGV010000861.1, read on the forward strand.
AAATGCAGTAGTGCCTTTGCATTCATTTCAGAAAATGATTTTTTTGGGGGAAAACAGAACGAATAAATTATCATCGACATCTTGCGCATTTGGGTGTCATTGGGGAGGGGATAATCACCGGAGCGTACATTAGTAACCACAAAAAACCCTGGGTCCATACATAACACATGGGCTTCTTTCATGATGCCTGTACTTTACCAAGAAATAGTTTGAAGCTGCAAATTACAATTATTAGGATTTTTTTTTTTTTGGATTGATTTGTTTTCATTTTCCCCCTTTTTCTAGTTTCACACTAATTCCAAAATACTGAGGTTTTTAAGAAAAATACAGATTTAAATGCTAAAGTTTGTATATTTGAGTCTTTAAATCAGTCTTTTTTTTAAATAAAATAAAACATTTGATTCTTAGACTGGTGCAGATAAGATGAAGTTTGACTTCAGTCTATGAGGGACAATCGTGCATTTTAGGAGCTTTTAGTAGCAGTAGCCTGCGTGATTACATCTTTCACAGCATTACACTTAAACGCTGTAACACTGTAATCAATCTTTTTTACTGTCCCTGTCAGAACTTTTAATTGCTCTTAATAGCAGAACATAAATACTTCCTGTTTGAATTTCTCACTTCTTGTTTTGTTCTTCTTTCAGAGGCCGCGGCCTCACTCAGGCCTGATGTGCCGCTGTACATCAAGCCTGACGGTTCCCAGTTAAAAATAAAAATAGAAAAGTGTGAAAGCTGAAAATTATGCAAGATCAACAAATACTGTTTAGACAAATGCATGAAAATATGATCAGCAAGATTTGGTGTTTCGGCTGCTCAGGATGCGGTTACTTCTTGTCATCGCGGATGATCTGTGAGCTCTCTGAGCAACACTGATCACATCGCAGTACGCTTGACTGATCCGAGAAGTGTTCAGAGTTAGTCAAGTCTGAAACAGTGACGAGTCTGCAGAGATTTCTATGAACAGTGCACACCAGGTGTTTTACTAAACGCACTGTACCATTTTATTCTGTGAAGTTTTATTGCTGGCATATTTCTATGAACTTCTTTTTATCCAGCAAAAGGGGAAGTTCGCATGTAGGTCTCGTTATAACAGAAACACTGCAGCTTCATCAGCATTACAGTTCAGACAGTCAAAAGTATCTTCATCACTGCATTGCTCAACCTTGCAATGTAAAGAAGTAATTCAAAACATCCATCCATTGTCTTTTACCTGCTTCTTCCATTTTGGGTCATGGGGGTTGCCGGTGCCCATGTCCATCAATCATTGTGCGAGGGGCGGGGGACACCCTGGGTGGGTCTCCAGTCCATCACAGGGACACATAGAGACAAACGAGACAAACAACCATTCACTCTCTCACTCACACCCAGAGACAATTTAGAGTTACCAATCAGTCCAACATGCATGTTTTGGTCTGTGGGAGGGAAATGGAGTACCTGGAGAAAACCCACGCACACACAGAGAGAACATGCAAACTCCATCCTGAAAGACCCCTGGACAGGGATTTGAACCAGGGACCTGCTCACTGAGAGGCAGCAGCTTTGCAGTTGTGCTACCGTGCTGCCCTAATTCAAAACAATTCAAGAAAATGTATATATGCACAAACAAACAAACAAAAAAAGTCTGAACCATAAATTTAGTTCAGAGCAGGTTCAAATTTTATCATGTTCATTTTATTTCTTACTTTAAATAAAATACATTCAGGTACAATGCATTATGAAATACCAATCACTAAAGTTATGGATCTAAGAAAGCCAGCAGACTGCTTCAAATCTTCACTTTGTTACTATTTCCCATCACGAGCAGCCCATTGGAGATGGTAGAAAGGAAGGACTCCCTTTTAACAAGAAGAAACTTCCATTTAGAACTGTGCTCAGAATGGTCAGCCGTCTGTCTTGACTTGCTCAGGTTAGAGAGGACATGACAGTGATGAGGACAGACAGAGACTGGCTGGTCCAGGTGTAGTTACTATGAGAAAAAAAAATCTCCAAAAACACAGGTAATTATAGCGCCTCTATTCATAATGTGCTGGTGAAGATTCTCAGTCATCCAGGACATGATAAATTCAAAAAATGTTCAATACAAAAACAACTGGACTCTATTCATAATGATACAAGAAGCACTTCTCAGTGAAGCTGCAGCCGCAGACACCCCATCTACCCTGTCTGTTGTTTGTTTGTGTTTCTTCAGACGGGCTGTACTGAAATGCAATTTTGTTGTGCTTCTGTGCATTGATGATGAAGCTGATTCTGAAATATTTAAATAAAGAGATTAGAGTGATTAACGACAACAGCAGAGTGAGAAAAGAGGTCAGACGTCCTCCAGCAGTCTAAGACCATAGCAGCAGAACTAAGGGTGCATTCACACCAGCCCTGTTTAATCTGCTTTAATCAAACTCTTGTCCGTTTGTCTAGAAAGTCCAGTTTGTTTGGGGAGGTTTGAGTGCATCATTGAACTGATACGGACCAAAAAAGCTAACTCTGGTCCGCCTAAAAACCTAGGTCTCGGTTTGGTTGAAGTGAACTCTGGCACGATTCGAATTCAGTGTGAATGCAAACAGACCGGAAACTGCTCCAAAAGCAGGAAGTGGACTACAGCGCAGGTCATTCTGGGGAAATGCAACCAAAACAGGTTATAAGGTTTGAAGGGAAGATCTACCGTAATTCAGGGAGTTGGATTATGGAATGACTTAGAAACAGTTGTTAAGGATGTCATGTCAATTTCTGTATTTAAGAAAATGGTTAAAATCAAATTGTTAAATGAATATCAACTATTGTATTTTGATGAGTATTGCATGAGAATTGTAAAATATTTTGATTTACTTACGTTTTTGTTGTTTATAGGAAACGTTTGTTTGAATTGCTTATTAGATAAATAAGGAGCGGATTTAATAAGATTTTTTCTTCATCTGCTACCTTTCATTTTATATTTAATATTTTGTTTCTTTTTTTGTTGTTACATACATGTTGATTGTTATGCATTTATTTTTTGTAAAATGAATAAAATGAATAAATAAATAAATAAATGTGTTGCCTTGTAGTGGGTGTGCCTGTGTGGCTACTATCGATTGTAGCACCTGCTCTTTCTGCGCCACCCACTGGATGTAGGGAGAAACAACCTCAGCTTTCTGCTCTGTTACAATTTAAAGTTGCTTTCAAGAGAATGGCTGTTGACAGTTTAATGGTTTTCTATTCATATCTATCTATGATATATAGGTTTTCTATTAATTGTTATCTATCTATCTATCTCTATCTATCTATCTATCTGTCTGTCTAGATGGATAGATATATATCTATTTATAAACATGGATGGATGGATGGATGGATGGATGGATGGATGGATGGATGGATGGATGGATGGATGGATGGATGGATGGATGGATGATAGATAGATGGATACACATAGATATAGATACTGTAGATAGATCTAGAGATAGAAATCTATATCTATTTATATTGATCTTTTGAAAGATTGAGATATGTATATATGTGTGTGCGTTTGTTCTCAGGAGCAAGAGAGGCCTCTTCATGTTCATGTGTCACCATATTTACAATGTTCCTAAACTGAATTACAGGGATTTTATTTTAATTCTGTAGGTGGAAGCCAACAGTTTACAGTAAATCATTCCTTTTTCTCTGTGTAGATTTTCCTGAAGGATCTTGAGTGGGGGCGTCAGCAACAACAGAGCTTCTGGAAGAGGCTTCACTTCTGCAGGGTTCAGAACCAAGTCCAGCAAACTTTACAGATGTTGGAAGATTCATTTCCTTCTTCCAAAGGACACAGCAAATAAAAACTTTTTTTTTTTTACCAGAATTTCATTTTTAAGTTTAACTGCATTTATACAAATTCAAAGCTTGAAACTAGCATAGACGTGGAACCTGGAAATGCACTTTTGTGGTTGTAAACGTACCTGATGTACCTGGTTCTCCTGACATCTGCTGCTAAACCCCATTCAAATACACTGTAGTAAAAGTTCTGCCTGTCCCCAAAACAATAGTATTTATCTGAATTTGGCTCCCTGACTGCCCTTGACAGGCCATCTTATTTTAATTTGCCTGGAAGTTTTGTAAACCTGATGCTCTGCCCCTCCCTCCCCTCCTACTGAGGAAGTCTATGGATCATTCAGAGGGACCCAACTGAATAAACGTTCTGTCATCATTACAGGATGCTTTGGATTCATCCTTCGCCTCCTCGACACCTCCCGAGTGTATGGATCTCTCCAGAGGGAACTATGTGAACCAAGCAATTTTATCTGAACCCTACAGTGCTTCTGTGTGTTGTTTCTGGATATGCTCACCACCCTTGCATCCCCCACCAACCCCCACTGCAGAAAGTCAGCGTCATTATGTGCTCGTGTGCAAGATTTTTTTTTTCATTATCGTGCTCTTAACCTTCAGCCAAAGGTTAAGAGCATGTTAGTATTTTTTTTGTCTCCAAACCTTATGTGTAATTTTTCACAACTTTTTATTGTCTGTCCAAACATGACTCACTTATAAATAAGTCTTCAAAGGCTCAATGTGATGTATCTGTTTAAATAATGTTTGAATGAATTAATATATTGTAGCTGTAAGGTTGAACTAGCTTTAAAGTCTGGGAGTTACCCTTGTTATGACTATTTTTGTTAAAGGGATGTTTTTAAGTCTGTAGTTGAAATAAAATAAAATAAAAATATTTAATGAGTGTCGTCTTTGATTGTGTCCTGCAGACAGTTATAAACAGTGTAAGGGTTGTGCGTAGCTGCTCTCTGACATTGGAGGACCATCTATTGGCCATTCTCATGAAACTGCGTTTAGGGCTAATAAGGATACAGCATTCAGATTTAATGTTACCGAATGTGACATTTCCAAGATTTTGAGAAGTTGGCTCCCTGTCATGTCCAAGTAAGGCCAAGTAAGTTAAAGAATATGCCAAAATGTTTCAAACCTAAATACCGGTACCAGCGTTGTCGGTGCATTATTGACTGCACTGAGATTTTTATTAACAGACCCAAACATTTTACAGCTAGAGCCAAAACCTATTCCAATTATAAGAGCCATAACACTGTTAAGTATTTGGTTGGCATGTCACCTGCAAGAGCAATTACATTTTTATCTGCAGGATGGGGTGGACGTGTTTCTGATAAATAACTTAATGCTGAGTCTGGATTTTCTGACCTTCTGCAAGTAAATGATGAGATACTAGCAGATCATGGCTTTACAATTAGAGATGAGCTTGCATTTTGTTGTGCTACTCTGAGAATGCCTCATTTTACCAAAAGAAAAAAGCAGCTGTCTGCTCAAGAAGTGAAAACATCAAAGCATTTGTCCAATATTAGAATACACGTTGAAAGGTGTATGTAGATGTAAAAATTTCAAAATTCTTACTGTTATTCCACTCTCACAGGTAGACCTGTTAGATGACATTGTAATTGTGTGTGCAGCATTAACAAACATTTGGAACTGTATAGTGTCGTAATAATGGCTGGTGAAGATAAACCCAGTGGTGCAGGAAGACAATCCAGGATTCAGGAGGTATATAAAATAAGTATTTATCAAGAAGAAAACAAATGGCTGTCAGGGTAGCAAAACCTACATGGACTCACAAGAAGCAGACAGGACATCACCAGTGGACAGCAATCACAATGCCAGAACAGAGAACTAACAGACACAGACTTATATACAGTGACTAACGAGACAAAACACCTGTGAGTGCACACAGCTGAAACGCATCAGGGAAAATGACAAACCAGGGAGTGCAGAAACAGACATACAGCACTAGATAGAGGCATACACTAGGAAAATACAAACCCTATAGAAAACAGAAACTGAGAAGGACACAACACAAGATGGGGCTAAACACCATGAAACAAACTACAATCCCTACAGTACTTCCCTCTTAAAGGACATCTCCAGACGTCCTCCAGAAACCCACTCACCAAAAACTTGGGTGGGTGGAAAAGGAAAACAGGATGGAGGGCACCAGGGAACACAAGAGGGGGACTAGATACACACACAAAAGAAAACACAAAACGTCCAGGCGGGCAGCTGGAAGACCGTCCATCTCGCTGGAAAAGTTCAGGTGAGGAGCCTGGATAAGGCAAAGGCGAAATGTGGGGCCAAGGCAAAACGTGGGACCAAGGTGAAGCATGGGACCAAGGCAAGGCGGAGGACCAAGACGAGGTGCCTGCATGAGGCGATGCAAAGGGTCAAGGCGAGGTGCCTGGACGAGGAAAAGCGAAGGACCAAGGTGATGTGAAGGACCGAGGTGAAGATCCAGGACGAGGTAAAAAATAAACTGTTAACATCTTATTGACTCATTAATATCTTATCTCATTAAAAAGTAACAATTAACAAAATAACCATTTCTATCTTTTAAACGTGCACACAGTGATTTGAAGAAAAAAGTTAAAACTGAATGTTAACAGGAAAAGTTACAATAAATGATATTCAAAGTGAATTGTTTTTAGCTTCTTTCTTTTACACTCACAGTACCTCTCGCAGTAAAAGTCAGGTAACATATTACTTTGTGTGCAAAACTGTTCAGCCATAGGGAGGACTGTGTACAGCATTTGTTCATCTGTGGTTGCATGAGTAATGACTATCCTGCTGGGTCCAAATCACAAGGTCGCAGGACTGGATGCCACATACTGTGAAGCTGAACTTGAAAAAAAAAATTCTTGAGATGTAATGAGCAGCACCTATTCACCTTTTTAATATCATAATAAAATTTATAAACTAAAAAAATAAATAAATAACATGCACAGAGGCGGATCCGACCATTTTCACTGTGTTTCTAATAGATTTCTCAGTAAAACGAGTCCACATAATCTGTAACAGTTGTAACTTTCATTTTAATCAACAGCTCCTGTTAATAAATAAATAAAATACAAAACCTCAAATAAACCTGATCTTGTGTGGGGTTTTTCTTAGAATTTTTTTTTTTTTTTTTTACAACTTTTGCCATGTTCACTAATATCAGTCAACCACCAATACAGGTCCTTCTCAAAAAATTAGTATATTGTGATAAAGGTCATTATTTTCCATAATGTAATGATAAAAATGAAACTTTCATATATTTCAGATTCATTGCAC
>JARVGV010000861.1:24633749-24644507 GCA_031762435.1 Hypsolebias longignatus
AATAATTTTGAACAAAATTTGTAATTTTTTTTAAAAAAAAAAATTAATTTTAAAAAAAAAAAAAAAAACACAGCTGAAAGGTAGCTAGAAAAAAATCAGAAAGAAGCTGAAATTATAAGAAGGAAGTGGAGAGAGCACCTTTTTTTGTTGCTTAATAAAGCAGAAAAAGTTTAAATGAATGTAAAAAAAAAATATGGAATTAGCTGAAAAAGATTAAAATAGTGTAAAAACTAGCTGAAATAGTATAGAAAAAGCAGGAATGTGCAGAAATAAACTGAAAGGAGCATAACAAGCTGAAATGAGCAGAAATAAGTTAGAAGAACAAAAATGTTGTAGTTAGCAGAAATAATCTGAAAAAAAAAAAAAAAGCACAAAACGGATGAAATTTGTTGAATTTAGGAAAAAAAACAAAAACAAACAAACACTAAATTTGAACAAGGACATTGAAAGAAGCTGAACCAGAACAAAATGTGAAAGGACCATAGGTTATAAACAGATCTAAAGAGGTGAAGGATGTAAAATGAGCTCAATTATATGAGGGGGAAAAAAAGTGGCAGAAAAAGCTAAATATTTTTAAAAAGGCTAAAGCTGCACCAATACCAAAAGTCGTAGCAGGATTGTCCTAAAAGAGCTGAACATTTTGATTTATGATTTGTTGAAATAGCACAAAAATGGCCGGACGAAAATCACCTTGAACATCGTACGGCAGAAAAATGGATCAAAACTGTGAATGCTTCATAAACATTCACACAATGAGAATCTCATTAAGCGTGAGGATTTTTCCACAAGGCACTAAATGACAGAGACCAATTCAGACCAAGTGTTTTTCTGATCTTTCATACGTGTCCTATACTTTTCTTTGGAGCAGACGAGCCTCATTAAACAGACTCAAACTCACATGTTCTGTGCGGACGTATGTGCTAAGCATGTGTGGGTGAGCCAGTGTGTGTGTGTGTGTGTCCATCAGGGGCAAATCCCCTGACCCCATTTCATGTTTGCTGCCAGTTCCAATTTCTATCTTTGCGCTGTAGCAACTCGCTTCAAACCCCAAGTGTCGCATCCGCAAATGACTCTGTGAGTTAGAGGCTCCATTTTCTGCCACAGCCCGGTTGCTCCACAAGAGGACCGTTTTCAGCCCGGCGGTCAGAAAGCCGAACGGAGATTGAGAGCAAGCCAGTTCTGGCTCTATGTACATAAACTACTACAGCTGGAGGCCCTCGCAGGTATACAGGCTCAGTGACACACATAATTCACCGCCTAACTGTAAATACACCGCCCTCATCCACTCACACACAGAACACTTTGGCGTTTGAAATCAAATCTAAATCAATAACTCACTTACATGGTGCTCCTTGTGTTTTTTTGTACTCCGTGCCCTCTGCTGGCCTGTGCTGGTGCCACTTTAGTGTGGTAATTAAGAGATAATAGGCTGGGGATGTTCATCAGGGACTGGGTGATTAGTGATTCATTACATGAGCTTAGAATGAGGAGGAAGAGAGGAGGGAAGTGGTCGGTGGGTGGGAATGTTGGAGCAGCCTGACAAATTGCCGGTGGATTTATCCCGAGTAATTAAGTGTCACCCAGGGAAAGGGCTGAGACTGAAACATCAGAGACCCAGAGTGGAGTCACAGTCAGCACAGAGATGGAACGACTCCAGTTTTCAAGAGACTCATCCAAATATTTTCAAGTGGAGTTCGGTGCAGAGTTTAGGAGAAATGGTGTTTAACTTGGACTGGACTGATGAGCTAATGGACTGAGCCAAGACTGAAATGGATTGATGCTAGCTTAAAACAAGCTCAGTCTTAAAATTATTTAATGGTTTATGCAATTGCTATTTTATAAACCACAACATCAATTTCTAATGACATGGTTATTCTGGGAAAAATATTGGGGAAAATCACACTGGAAGTGCATTATGCGGCACCAGATGTGCTACAGCTAACTGCTGCTGTCATTATTTGTACTGTACTTATACAAATATAGAACTCTGTGTAAATAGATGTTTAATGAAAAATCAAAAGGAATTCAAGATTTATACAACAAACACAAAAACTCAAGACTGAAGTTGTTATATGAGGGCAATCATTTTTGTCTTGATCTCACATGAATGGCTCGTTAGCTCGTCAGTCTGCTCAGAATTCAATGTTTGCAGAAAGAGGCTCTTCAAAGAGTTTTCTACAAAAAAAAAAAAAAAACTCCAAAAAACTCCACACACATGAAAAAGAAGATTGCTTTAAGGAAAAAGCATGACAAATTACAACAGCAAATTTGACATTTTTTAAGCTATATGTTGCATCTTTATCCATGTACACACTTTTTACATGTGGGTGTACAAACTGTAAGAACAATACATCACAAACACCGTTTAAACTTATTGTAATAGGACTGCACTCGCATGAAATCGTTTCGACCTGTTCAGATCCTACAAAGCACCTTTCAATGTTTTTCATTGTCCCACTGAAACACACACTCATACAGTGACTTAATGTACATGTATCTTACTGGCAAACAAATCAGCGACAGTACGTCATTCAATGGCCCATCTAAGGATACTTCAACATTTGTTTTTCATTTACCCTTTATTTATACAGGTAATCTCATTGTCACGAGAACTCTTGTTCAAGAGAGACCTGTTTTGGGGAGCAGATGGTGGGGGTTAAGGACCTCGCTCAGGGGCCCATAGGGCAAACTTTAACATTTTGATGTTGACCGTATCAGGAGTTGAACCTGCAGGCCCTTCTTCTCTAACCTCTGTGCCACCACTCCCCCATAACATGTTGCTAGGGATGAGAACTGAACCCTCATCCACTCAATTCAAAGACAACCTCCCTCCTACTGGATTAAAGTCACCCCAAATATTAGATGTAATAAACTGTACATGTGATGAATTCATTATATCCTGGCCTGTTAAGGGTTTTGTATTGGCCAGGTGTATCACAAAGTATCAAGTTTGTATCAAACATCTGTTAAGTTCCTGGCAAAAACCATTGCAGACATGTTCTTGTTTTTAGTTTTCTGCATCGCCCTACAATCTACCTGTTTTTCTTGTTCTTTTTTTTACATTTCCTTTTAAATACCATTTTATTTACACTTGCTAAAAAAAAAAAATCTCAATTGGTACGCATCCTTTTATGATGATCTATTATTGTTGTGTTTGTCCACTGTTATCGCTCTTTGTTAAAATGCAGGTCTCTCTTGTAATGAGCCCCCGAGGCTCAATGGGATTAACTTGTCTAAATTAAGGTTGAATGAAAAAAAAAATAAAATAAAAAAGTAGGTATCCTGATTCATGCTCAATAATCCAGGTAATAAATCCAACAAAGTGAAGTCAGGTCCTCTGGTTTCTTTGTGCTGAAACATTTCGTCTTTCATCCAAAAGACTTCATCAGTCTGAGGAGCCATAACAAACGCAGTCTTATAAATAGCACCTTCTCATAATGGGTCAACCAGTTTGATGGTGCTCAGATGGTGTCTGTAGTCTGCCCTCTCCCCTGCCATCTTGTTTGAGGCAGTCATGAGCAATGTGGTTCAAAATATCCAGATATCATAATATCACTTTGGCCACGGCTGCCTCAAACAAGTCAGGGGGGAGAGGGCGGACTACAGAAACCACCTGAGAACTATCAAACTGGTTGACCAACTATGTGAAGGTGCTACTTATAAGACTGAGTTTGTTGTCGATGAAGTCTTTTGGATGAAAGACGAAACGTTTCAACAAAAAGATACCATCCAGAAGACCTGATTTAACTTTGTTGGGTTTCAAGTTGGTGTCGAAAAAGTCAAAAATGTTCAACAAAGGCCTGGGGGTTGAAAGGGGGCGCTGCTTAAATGACCACTAACCAGTGTCTGAATGCAAAACTGACAGGTCCATTGAACAGCAGCTTGAATGTACAGCCTGAATGCAGACCATTCTGTTATTAAATACACTGCAACAGTGTTGCATCTGCATCAGTGCCATTAAGGATCTTTGCATGACAATAGGAGCTTTCACCCACTATTTCACTGTCATGATCCTATAAAGCAGGAACATCCATATTTCCATCTTTGTAGATCTTCCAAAGCCAGCCTCCCATCCACGAATAATCCTCTCTGGTCCATATCAGCGTCACAAAGCAGAGCACGCTTACACAGAGAAGTTGATTTTCTCTGTCTCTTTTATCTGATTTAGAAGCACTTAGAGACAGCTCTCAGTCTTTTCCAGATTAATAGAACGAGGGAAAAAAGTCGGCCGGTGTGATAACCACTTCCCCAACCTCTCAGCATCCAACATCTGTCTATTGTTGTTAAATCTGCTTTAAAGCATCTGTGGGTCATATGGATTCAAACATTTAGTAAATTGAGGCTCATCTGTTGAGTTTAAGCCACTCTGGAGTTGCTCTCATCTTTACATGTCAGAACTTTACTGAACTTCTCACCAGATACATGTCTGTTGTATTTCGAATGGGCTTCTTTTCCTGCCCGTTGTTTGAAGCTCAGACACAACTGTCTCTGCATGTGTGTACTGTACACTGAGTACACCTTAAATACCAAAGATTTGCGTTTCCTGACAGCTAAACTTCCACTTAATCCATTGCAAACGCTTCACTCATCGACTGTACCTGCCTTTTGGTAAGAGCACTTGTCAAGTCCAGTTCTTAGCCATAAGCTTTATTATACAGTGTTTTATGAGATGAACATAAGGGATGGTTTTATTGTTGTTTTATAATCTGGGTTTATGTCTTGTTCTGGGAAAATAAAACCTTCTTAAAATGGCTTTGGCTGTTTGCAGAGGACGGGCAGTATCCCGTATTAAGCCACGGGCTGACCACGCAATCAGCAATCCAGCATGACCCCTTAAGGAGTTTTGTTCATCGCTGAGTGAGTGAAGTGCTGTTGCCCTTTCAGGTATGTGGAGAACAACATGGATGTGGAGGCCTGCAAGTGCAACAGGTGGGAATAAAATTACAAGTTAGGGGAATGCATTAGCTGTTGTGTATGTAGTCTTTGTTTTTAGCTGTTTATATGAACTGTGTGTGTGTTTACTGTCTATTTGGTCAGCTGCTGCCATGCTGTACACTCCTGAGTCCATGACAAATTTCCCCTAGGGGACAATAAAGTCTATTCTATTCTATTCTATTCTATTCTATTCTATTCTATTCTATTCTATTCTATTCTATTCTATTCTATTCTATTCTATTTTATTCTATTCTATTCTATTCTATTCTATTTTTTAGGTGTATATCTACTAATTTATTGAAACCACTGTGCAACTATATGGACATCCTTGGTCTTGAGTCCAGACTTATGGAGTGTTTTGCCACTGCAGTTTTTTAAGGCTTGACATGTGATGAAACTGCTTCCAATTTAACAGCTGTGTAATTTTATTGTTGAAACACATGAAGTTAGGCCACTAAATGTCTGATTTATTTGTTATGTAGCTTTGAAAATTTATAAAAGCTGACACAGTCATTCAAAAGCAAACTTAAAGTTGCAGTATGTAACTTCTATAAAAATGTTTTATAATTAAAAAAAAACATTTTTATTTATTTCATTTGAGGTCTTGGTCTCGGACCCTAAAAGTCTTGGTCTTGTCTCGGTACACTCTGGTCTTGGTCTTGACTTGGTCTGGGGTTAGGTGGTCTTGAACTCAACACTACTCTTGATTATCTCAGATTGCTACACCATCAAGTCTAAGTAATTACTTAACAGCTACTTCCTCAAACCAGTTATTATCCAAATTCTTCTTCTTAATTATTTGCAGTTTAGATTTTTGTTATTGTTATTCAAAATATATTTTAGATTATTTTTGTAATAACACTTCAAAGTCTAAGTAAGTCTCCTTATTTGGATTACATATTCATTTGTTATAATGTGGAGTTCCCTGTGGTTAACAAATTACTTCAGTGATTGAATTCTGATTATTAAAGGGTGAATAATTTAATTAACCTGTTTTGAGTGGTAAAATGCCTTTTATTTTTTTATCAACTGTGGTAGCAGATATAGCTGTAATCCAGGAGATCCATTCTTTCCTCTTACCTTATTGTGTGATAACAATGACAGTACAGTTGACACCATATTTTAGTGGGTTACCTGCAGATCAGCAGGTCTGCTCCCAGCTATTTGGCACTAATTACAGTCTGGTGGAGGCCTCTGCAGAGATGACAAGCCAGTGTGGAAATGAGTGCTTAAGAAATGAGTGTTTGAGAGAGCCTGAAGGCATTTGGGCTTTCTGTAGGGAAGCTCCACTTAACCTGGACACCTGCACAGGCACCTGCACTCACCAAACAGGGACAAATGAAGAACTATGGTGGAGCAGGAAAGAAGACATGCAGTTTAGTAACAGTATTCTTTATATTAAAGTAAAACGGATTGCTGTACTGTCTGCCAAAGGGCTGGTGAACCCTAAGACCTGCAGTCCTATAGTTGGATAATCCCTTCAGCACACATTAGCAGCAGGGGAGTGGCAGCAAGAGGCTGTTAAAAAGAGCCGTGATGATATCTGTATGTGCTTATCTTGTTTTAATGGCTGCTGATTAGCTGCTCACTGAGCCAGAACGCAGGCCAAAAAAAAAAAAAAAGCATCCACAACCAATCATATGACATTTTCAGTTGTTTCATTCTCTTCAATGCGCTCAAATATGACGCAATCCAGGCTCACGTAAATCATTTTCCAAATGAAACCATGCAGAAATCCTCATGTGAACATGAATGCGGCGGTTCACGTTTGTGTGTTTTGATCACGCTGCCTCAGGTCCTGCCGTGCACGCTCGCACAGAGGAGCCCTTTGGCAGAGATGTGACTCCACGTGAATATGAATGAGGGCGTTCCACTCAGGGGAGGGTGGACAATCTGATGACGGTGCAGAAAAAAACACCAGAGCATGTACGGGGATGTTTGACTTCTCAGCCCTGCCACTGATATGATAAAGTGGTTGCATTTGAATAAACGAGTGTGGCAGTGGGACTGTGTCTTGCCACCGAGTGTGTCCCATCAGATGCGTATGAATAATACATTTACGACCCTCCCTCCCCCCACATATGCACACACTCCCTGTGCTAGTCCATACAATCTCCCTGTGAGCGTTGTGTTTAGCCTGCCCAGCTGGCCGGGCCACAGGGGATACACACATATTATGTCACGGTCCCATGAGAGGTGTGGGTGTATGTTCCCTTTTCACCATCAATCAGCAGGGCAAACTGTTTAACAACAACAAAGAGGCAGTTAAGACCCCCCCCCCCCATCCATGCCAGAAGTGGTGATAATTACCCAAACATGAAGTTGTCAGTCTTCTAGCTGCATCTGCCTCCTTTGATTGTGTCGAGTCAGCCATGACTCACCCTCAAACTGACAGACAGTAATTGGCGGTGTTGATTATTAAAAGATCGCCATTTGACCCATGCCAATATAGAGCCTTTTCATTAGGCCTGATAAATGTCTTCAGATGTTTTCTGGTGCTTTGAATGGACTAAAATGTTTTTCTGCTCTTTGTAAATGAAGCTGAATTCCTCCAGTCCTGCTCAAAGTGTGATGGCTGCACAGTCCAGCTTTGAGATATAGCTAAATCTGCTCACACTTGCTTGATCACTGATCTTCCCACATCTCAAAAGTGGTTCGTAAGAGAGGCTGTTGTTTGACGAAGGCTTTTTCAAAGTGTGGGAGCAAATGCAGATGACTTTAGACTTTAAAAGGTGAAATGAAAAAAATTCATGACTTGAGCTCTAAAAACAAAACAGCACACAACCCAAATATAACTTTAAAAATAGTGCTTTTGTTTAGCGAACAAAATACAACTTTTTTGTACATATTTTTTGATGATTTCAGCCAATCCCAGCACAGGATCCATCATCATACAGTAATTGTTCCACTCCCCGAGGAAGGAGCTCAACGAGCCCAGTCCATGTTTAGGCCTGGTACTGATGTTGCTCTGAGCAAACAGGTTACACTAAATGCAGGTAAAAATAAAAAAATTTAAAAAAAAACTCATGATGGACTGAAAATAGCATCACTCATTATTTTGACAGTCTTAAGGAGGATTGGTGGTGCAGAGGTTAGAGAAGGTGAGTCTGTGATCAGGATGTCGCAGATTTGAACCCCCAAAACTGTTGGATGGGAAAAGTGATGCATCCATATCTGCTTCACTCATTTGTCCCACTTTGGGCTTACGAACAAGGCTCTTATCACCCCCACCTGCTCCCTGAGTGCCAGATAGCACCTGCTCCACACTTCATGTGAATTTGCTCACGGTGTCTCCTGAGGAAAGGAGATGCCCAATCAAAAAAATTTAACAGGCTGAATGCAAATTAGCCCGAGCCATGTAAGACCTACTGATTTGACAAAGAAGGCCTAAAAGTAAAAAAAAAAAAAAAAAAAAAACTTTTTATGAACGGCCTTATTAAAATCAGACTGAGCTGCAAGCTAATTTAAAACAGCTTAATGAATATTTTGAAGATAATATTTAAATATGTCTAGTAAAGCATTTTATGAACTGATTACTGGACAAAGATAGTGACAGGATTGTGAGGATGACTCTGATCAGTGGTATTACTGTAGATGATGCTGCTCCGTAGTGTGATGTTCATTCTGATTGTTTTTGTAGCTGACTGGACCTGCTGTGGTCACTGTACTGTAATATTCCATTGTGTTCAGCATAAAACAACAATCTACTGTTGTATGATCATCGACCTGTCCTACACAGCGCTCGTTTTCACAATGAAGCTGTGTAAAATAACAATGACACAGTTGCTTGCAAGATGTCGGGTGTTTTGCTGCGATCGAACTTCATGGTTAAACCATCTTTGTGTGTGGATTGAGCTCTGTGAAGTAAGAAAGCATGCTTTTATTCAGATTGCCTATTTTATATTAAGGTATCAAGCCAATCAAGGCGTGTAAATAACTCCATAAAATTGTGATACAAGTGATGATGAAACATGATAAAAATCAAACTGATATTGCAGGTCCGAGGACCAGCAGATGGGCTGAGGTCCCATTTACTGCTCAGCTCACAGCTGGTTGTGTGAGGCGTTTTTGGACGCAGAGCCAGACGGCTCCAGACACACTCCACTCCAATACAGTTAAAACCCTGCTAGTGCCAGGTCTGAACGGATCAACGTTCATTTTTATCATGCAGATGCTCAGCAGCGGTTAGAAAGAAATTTAGCACGCTGTTGTTCAAAATCAACGTTGATTGTCCACAGAGATGTTCCAGATGTCTGTGTGACCTTTCTGGGATCTTGTGAAACTTTACATTTGAGTTGAATAGATATGATTTTCTTCAAACGAGCAGCTCCAACGTTAAACTGCTGAAGGGGCCTTTATTAGCACTGCCATGGCTTGTAACGGCAGACTTGAGGAACGTTGTGCTCTCAAAAAAAATCCCATAGCCTTGAAACAGAAACTAATCCATGATATTGATCAGTGTATTTCATACAGGCTCCTGTAATCCATCAAGCTAACAGTGTGGGATAGGCGTAATTTATATCATCTGAAAGGTGTAATCAAAGATGAATGAACCCCAGCGTGATAGAAATGTGCGTCAGGTCATAATTTCTACAACTGTGACTAATGGTGGAAGGGGATAAACACAACAACCACTGCGGAAAATGGGTGGAAATAAAAACGAGTTTTGCACTGCCAACCTGAATGTGTTCATAGCCGACTTTTAACGCTCGGAAAGCAAACTTTTGTTTGAATATACACTGCCTGGCCAAAAAAAAGTCACCACCTGGATTTAAATAAGCAAAGAGGTACGAGCCTTCTATTGGATAATACTTTGTAACTGCATGGTCGATTATCTTTCATCTGGCAACAAGTTATTTAAGCCCATCTGGTGCAATGAGTTGCTTCTCATTTCTTAAACAACCATGTTGAAAGACACATCGTGTGGTTGTGGAAGAGATGTCAGTCTGTTTGAGAAGGGTCAAATCATTGGCATCAAGCAGAGAAAACATCAAAGGAGATTGCAGAAACTACTAAAATTGGGTGAAGAACTGTCCAACACATTATTAAAAACTGGAAGGACAGTGGGGACCGATCATCTTCAAGGAAAAAATGTTGCTGGAAAAAAATCCTGAATGATCGCGATCAGCAAACACTTAAACGTTTGGTGAAATCAAATCGAAGAAAAACAACAGTAGCACTTGGGGCTATGTTTAATAGTGAATGTAAGAGCATTTCCACACACACAATGTGAAGAGAACTCAAGGGATTGGGACTGAACAGCTGTGCAGTCTTAAGCAAACCACTAATCAGTGAGGCTAACTGGAATAAGAGGCTTCAGTTTACTAGGGAGCATAAAGATTGGACTCTGGAGCAATGGAAGAAGGCCATGTGGTCTGATGAGTCCAGATTTACCCTGTTCCAGAGTGATGGACACATCAGGGTAAGAGAGGCAGGTGAAGTGATGCACCCATCATGCCTGTCTAGTCATCAATGAAAGATCTTGGTGCAAAATGAATGCAACACTGGATGGAAACAGATCTTGTGACATCACAGAAGCTTACTGAAACAATGCCACAGTGAATGCTGTAATCAAAGCTAAAGTCGGCCCAACAAAATATTAGTGTGACTTTTTTTTTTGGTGGCGACTTTTTTGGGGGCCAGGCTGTGTATGTTTTTAACAATTATAATTAACGTTGTGCCTTTTAGCTTTATTTGATTTTACAACAGTTAACTGTTGTCAACTGTTCATTGGAAGCTATTACTCTTTAACAACAAAAAAGGTTGAATCATGTCATCTGGACTTCGTTTTTTTGTTAAAAAGAAACGTTTCGCCCCTCATCC
>JARVGV010000861.1:24721538-24738770 GCA_031762435.1 Hypsolebias longignatus
TTTTATCACAATATTTCATTCCATTTTTTTTTTTTTTTTTTTTTTTTTTCATAACTTTTCATGCAAAACTGCGATTATTTTGATTTTGGTCCAGCTCAGGTCATCTGTTTGTGAGTTAATGTGAGAAACAACTTACATTTATACTGAGTGTCCCTTGCATTATTTTTTCAAAGTGAAGGAGGTTTATACAATTTTTGAAAAGTTTTCCAAAGGACTTTGAACGAGCTGAAACTGCAAAGTACTTTACTGCAGCATTGTGGTGTGAGCCCTCTGTAAAGTTAGACCTGCATCTGAGCAGACAACCCAGATGAATGTCGATCCACTCACAATAAACTGAAGAGATTAAATCCTAAGCCTTATTCAGAGGCGCCAGAGAAGAATTGGTGAATCAAGACCAGTGTATTTAATCAAAATAACAATGCTCTTTAATTCTGTGTTAATTAAATGTAGATTTTCCTGATTAAAAAGCAGTCATCCTGATACCAGGGCTCCTTCAGTGACATAAATATCCTCTCAGAGAGTTGGGCTTGTGTATAATCATGCATTAGTTCAATTTTTTTTCAAACTGTCTGGAGCTGGTTTACACAGAAGGTCTGTCAGCTGAGGGATTGCATTAAGCAAATACAAACTCAAGATTTCAAACTTTCATCATCCTTAAAGAAAATTGTTCCTGGCAAATCACTTAAATTGTCATAAGTAGTTAGTTTGCATCTACAGACTTTTGGAAAACATTATGTAACTCTAGGTTTTTCATTCTATGTTGCTGTTTTTATTTATTTATTTATTTATTTTTTTTTTTGTAAATTAAAGTGGTCTACAGCCTTTGACACATGTAGAAGTCTTCAGTAAAACTGTGTTAAACAAAACTATGCTCTTGTTCTAAAGTCCAGTTTGTTTTTTCTCTCTCTGTAATCAAATATCTCATATATTGCGTAACACAGATTTTCTGCTCATGCTTCACATTTTAAACAATGAGCTCTTCAATGAAATCAGGCTTAACTTTATAGGCTCTTGACTTTGTTGTGACATGAACTAAAATCTAACATTTTGGTTACTGATGATGAAAACTATTTAAAACATGTCAGTTTAGACAATAATGAAAATAAAGCTTTTATAGTTGGTAAAACTGTGGATTAGCAGTCTTCTTAAACGAAACGGTGGATTGATCATTTAACTGGTGTTTCCACCATTATTCCCCTTACAGCCACTGAGAAGAAAAGCATGATCCAAAATGTCCATCAATGAAGAACCCAGTGCCAAAGAACAATGATCAGAGCAGCACATGCGGATTCTGGACTGATTCAATGGTCTTGGTCTTAAACCTGATGTGTTGCACACACAGATGATAGTAGAAGAAGGAAAAGGTTGTTACAGGTTCTGTGGGGGTTCTGTTCACAAAGGTTGTTGTCATTTGGCAGCCAGTCCAGTTGGAGAATAAAAGGACTTCTGAAGCCAGAGTCTTGGTAATGAAGAATTTTATCAACCAGTTGAGCATGCATCAGGGTATCAACCAGTCGTTGCAATTATTCACATGATCCAACAGGGAGCCGTTTAATTTACAAGTCCAGGCTAAAATATACCTCACCAAGGGATGGAGATATAGCTACAGGCAGTACGAGCACATAAACAGAAATATACAGTACAGTAACTGTTTGAAAAGAATAGGTTGGAGTTGTGTCTCGGTTCAGTGTAGCCTGTGGCTTGATATGCTCTGAGAAAGAATCGAGCAGTGGAGCCCAACTCAAGGGCATAGTGTTTGTTCACTATTGTACAACACAAAGTTGCCTCAGGAAGGAACCAAACATGTATTCCCTGTACTTGGGAGGACTGACTAGCACCGAATACATAAAGATCACAATAAACAGACCATCAGCCTGCTTGGTGGCAGCTTTGGGACCAGACAGATCTGGTGGTACTGATACTGGTTTGTATTTGATGGTCTGACAGTAGAAGCAACGGTCCCTGCATGAGCAAATAAACTCCTAACAGAAAAGGGAAAGAGGTGAGGGAGAACTGTGATAGCTTTCCTTCAAAAATGTTGATATAAATCTTATTCATTCCATTCTCCTCTCTGCTTTTTACTAACTTTGCCTTTTGGCTCCTGGGGGAAGTACATCATTCACATGCTTCCTTCCTCTTTTTCGTCAGAAACCTGTAGAAGAGACAGGGAGATGTAGAGCATTTGAGATAGTTTTTTTTTAGTCAAAGGGAGTTATGTGTATGGAAATTTTGGGAGCTGAGGAGGGAGGAGCTGTGTACTTCATCTGTCAGCAAACATGAGTGAACAATGTTGTCTTACTGTTTTTGTACCACTGTAACATTTATAAAGCAACTGTAGTGCTCCGTTTGGGCATACATGGAAGCATGCTGATGTTTACCAAGCCCATTTTTTCTAATTGTTGGCTGTAAATGTCAAAGCATCTGCTTGCGCTTTTTGAACCTTGAGTTTGTTGTGGTGGTTGTAATAATATGAGACCTTTATTGCAGGGAGTGTGCCATTACACCAGACACCACTATAGAGTATGACAGGGCTATTCAACTAAACTGCTCAGGGACTGAGAGCCAGCAGCTCAGGGGGCTGGACATCCAGCATTTAAAGACATTATGTAAAGAAACCAAGTACTACCATGTTACCTTTTAAATTACAGGTAGTCCTCGACTTACGGCAACTCGGACTTAAGAACGGGTGTGCGGCACAGCGTTAGCATACGGTACATTTTACATGTAGTTCCTCGACTTATGGCAAAAAATCCGGACTTACGAACGGGTGCGGCGCCACGTGTAATGAGCTCCGACTTACAGCAAAATCGACTTAAGAACGGTCCGTAGGAACGGAACCCATTCATAAGTTGAGGACTACCTGTACTTGCTCCATTACATAATTAAATATCTAACTAGATTAAATAGTTTACATTGTAGGAGCAAAAGCTGAATGAAATGCAATGAAAACAGTTCATTTTCTCTGTCTGTGTGTGACGTATGCATGTTTGTAGGGAAAAAAAAAAAAATTCGAATAGTAATTCTGCCTGGCACGTCCCATTCTTAATCCGTGCACGTGTACGTTTGTGTGGCAACATTTGAACGTGTGTGTATGTGTGGACTTCCTGAGAAACAAACCGTATATCATGTTCCTCTGCAGGCAGTCAGATGCCCTTGTACAGGACACCCACATTGGAAATCTATTCACAAGAATAGAGATTACACTGGAGACGATTGGCCCGCGGCCATGCCGATCCCCTTCTTCCCTCCAGAAACCTCTTTTTCAAGCTAACCTGATTCTTCTTTTCATTATTTCATTTTAAACGGAAGGTGGATGGAACTTACACAATAAAGTATTTTACTTGTCTTTTCCCCCATACAATTGCAGACAAGTTGAGTTACATTGAAGCATGACAGAATGGAAAAGGTTTTACCAATCTACAACCCTCACGCGTTCACTGTAAATACGTCCCTCACCACTTGTCTCTGCCTGCATTTTATGCTGGGTTGTCACCATTTTAACTGTTCACTCATTGTTTGTCTATGCTGCGGTTATCAATCCAACAACTCACTTCTTCCACTCAACACAGCTCACCTCCTCCATGAATTGATTTGTGTAAGAGTGGCAGCCAGAGCCTGCCACAGGATCCCACCCCACTTCTACCAGTCTTCTAACAAAAGGAAAACTTGTGGAAATCAAAGTTGTCACTCCTCTAATTACCGTGAGCGATCTTTTCCCTCTACCGATCTGCACTGCTTAGCTGTCTCTTCAGTCCCTCTCTCCTCTTCATTACTTCCTTGACTCTTTCTCTGTTCTCTCTCACTCTCCATCTCCATCTCGTAGCCACAGGCCAATAATTTGAGAGACTTTCCAACTTTGCAAGATCCAATCAGCTGGAGTCGTAGAGCACCAGAGGCTCAATAAGAACCAGAGGAATACCTTCAGTGATGACTGAAGATGCCAGGTGAAGCTAAGATTCAGAGCCATCTCTCTGACTCATGTTTGCTGTACTTTCCTGTGTAAACAACAATAAAAACCAACAGTCTAAGATTGCATCGTGTCACCCGTGTCTCATTCCACATTTTTATGTCCAATGTCACAAAAGTTTGCATGTCCTACAGCCTTTACAGAAGCCGTCAAGCAAAAAAAATAGAAGTTAAAAAGTTTTTAATGTACAGTAGCCCCTCATTAATCGTGGGAGATCCATACCCTGAAGCCCCACGATAAATGAAAAACCACAAAGTAGGAATAGTAGTACAAGTAGAAAGTAATAGTTTATTTTAGTACTTATATACTGTATACAGTATATATAAATCAGTAACCCCACATCTTTTTTGTGTCATCTCCAATCTTACTTTGAAAAACCACAATAGAGCAAGTCCATGAAAAACGAACAGCGCAGTAGCGAGGGACTGCTGTATCCCAAAAGTTAGACTTCATTGAAGAACTTGTTTACTTTCCTGCGTTGTCTAATAAACCTTCAAATCATCTGCTGTACACTATTGTAGCAGAATCTACCAGTCATGTCTGGGATATTATTCTTGTTATTTCAACAAAAAACATTTGTTTCTAAGCGGATAAAAAGAATTATCACTGTCGTCACAGTGGAACCTTGCTTGTTGCTATGAGTAAAACACTGATTTGGGATTAATCCACTTTCTGGACTTCACTTTCAAAATCTTAGTGTTAATTTTTTTTTTTTTATAAATTGTTTTTGTTTTTTCAACAAGTCAAATAAGTCATATACTAATAAGTATCTTTTAGCCTTTCACAAATACTACGCTACACAGCATGGATGTGGATGTCTGTTCATAATGCTTTAATGTGATCACATTTTCACCTAAAAATTCAACTTATTATATATAAATAGAAGTTTTTAATCATAACAAATTTCATACGTGTAATTTTGTATAAATCCCTACTATATTTAGAATTATCTTTCAGTTTCAGTCAGGGTCTCCCTGATTGACAAACCTTGGGAACACTCAAGTGATGTGCATAAATTTAGCTAAAGCTAATTTTTAATAATCTTATTACTGGTGCTAAGGTTTCCATTTTCTCTCTACACTGGAGTGGAGAGTTCTGCTCAGATCTTAATGCTTTGGTCTGCTTCAGCAGAGCGTAATATAGTCACCCCACATCTTTTGAAAAATAAGGTTTCACCAGCTGAAAATGAAGGGGTGCTCCACTTGAGAAGCATAATGGTAAAGATAGTTTCCTGCCAACACTGACATGAGTTTCACCCCATGTGCTGATCCATCATCTTCTGCACCAGTAGACCATTAAAGGCACGCAAGACTGCTCCACTGCTTCTTGTTGTGAGGCTCAAGGTAGTAAAGTGAAATCTAGTTCACTTTCAGCTAAAGTCCCCCTGCCTATGGCCATTTGTCTGTCTGTGGTGTTTTGCTCAGAGTGCACCCCTCTTCTATCCTAATCCGTTTGCTCTCCTTTGCTTTTAGCTACTCTCTCTCTTTTTTTTTTTTCTCTCAGAGAGCCCTCGTATTGCTTTTGCCACAGGAAAAAGGGAAGCAGATCTTCTTGGCTGCTTCAATCTCCCCTCCTCAAAGGGTCTCTTTATCTTCCGTGTTTATTTACGCTTGGTGTTCTTTGTGACAGTGCAGCTTGCTAAGACAAAGATGGCTGCTAAGAAATGGCAGAGGCACATAAGCAATGCTAAAAAGGGGAAAGATGGAGGGGGAAAAAAAAAAAACAGCTCAGAGCTTTGCTGACCCCCTTTTTCATCTAACATTTATCTGAGCAGTAGGAGCATCTTAACGGCTCAGCCAGAAGAGCCGACGCTGACCTCACTGCTGTAAAGTGTCCTCTTTTCTTCTTCTGTGAATTCACAAATCTCTTCTTCCTTGTCTCCTGTCTCTTGTGTCTAGCCTTCACACAGAACAGATGTTTTAAATGCCCTACAGAATGAAGGCAGGGAATGACAATAGCTCTGTCTTTGCTCTCATTTTTGTACTCTTGATTTATGATCAGGGCTAAGTGCTTTCTCGGTCTACTTAGGAAAATTATTTTGTCTGGGCACATTTGTGCGTGTTTTACTAAAGGCAGGCTACAGTCTCAGGAAACAGCTACTTCTCTTTGTCTCCATCGGGCCATCATTCGATAGGCTCACCCAAGAAAGCTACTGCTTCGCTGTTACACCTTCCCTGCCTGTCATCAATCCATCTGTGTGTTAACCCCTCCCCTCCCATGCCACTTAGTCGTTGAGTCTCTTATAATCAGTCAGAAACAGAAGAGACAGCTTTACAGTAGATCTGCCACTCTTACAAGAGAAATGTGCATAAGGACTAATACATATGGAAGAAATAGTGCACACTGTGCTCTCTCCTTGCTCATAATGGTGGCAGCAAAATACAGTAATCACAGGAAATACAATGTGGTGTGCAAAACTATGGTTGTAAAAAGCATGATTCTTCACAGCTTTGAGGTACTGTGGTGAAATATTAATATCAAACATGTATCTTAAACATCTAGAAAGCTGGAAAGAAAATGGTACTCCGTTAACATGGAAGAAATGTGTTTAACTTGGAGAGATAGCCTCTTAAAATATAAGAAAGCTCACAGTAAAGCTAGAACTGTATATTACTCATCTTTAATAGATGAGAATAAAAATAACTTGAGATTTCTGTTCAGTACTATAGCTAGACTAATTAAAAGTCATATCTTGGTTGAACCATGTATCCCTACAACTATAAGTAGTGATGACCTCATGAGATTCTTTATAAATAAAATGATTTTATTTAGAGAGAAAATTCAAACCATCTTTCCTACTATTGTCTCTTCATGGTTCCTAGTCAGATGAGGTGGCTTAAAAAAAATGTCACTAGAACCTGATTCATTTTTGGACTGTTGTTGTCCTGTTGAGCTCTCTGTATTGTCAACAATAATAGCTTCATCCAAACCTTCAACATGTCTACTAGATCCCATCCCAACCAGACTGTTTAAAGAGGTGTTTCCCTTAATCAATAACCACATCTTGGATCTGCTTAATTTGTCTTTATGAATAGTTACTTAGTTATGAATAGTACCACAACGCTTTAAGGTTGCTGTAATTAAACCTTTACTTAAGAAGCCTGATCTTGATTCAGGAATTCTGGCCAAGTATAGACCTACTTTAATCTAACATTCATCTAAAAAATTCTTGACAAAATAGTTGCTAATCTATTGTGTGAACATCTGAACAGAAATAAGCTGTTTGAAGAGTTTCAGTCAGGGTTTAGAACTCAGTGTATCACAGAAACAGCAGTGGTGAAAGTTACTAATGATATTCTCGTGGCCTCTGACAATGGACAGGTGTCTACACTGGTCCTGTTAGGACTCAGTGCTGCATCTGATACAACTGATCACAATATTCTATTACAGAGACTTGAATATGATATTGGGAAAACAAGAACGGCAGCACAGTGGCGCAACTGGTAGAGCTGCTGCCTCTCAGCAAGAAGGTTGCCGGTTCAAATCCCGGTCTGGGGGGCCTTTCTGGGTGGAGTTTGCATGTTCTCTCTGTGCATGCGTAGGTTTTCTCCGGGTACTCCGGTTTCCTCCCACAGACCAAAAACATGCATGTTAGACTGATTGGTAACTCTAAATTGTCCTTAGGTGTGAGTGAGAGTGTGAATTGTTGCGTTTGTCTCTATGTGGCCCTGTGATGGACTTGCGACCCATCCAGGGTGTACCCTGCCCCTCGCACCGTGATTGCTGGACATGGGCACCGGCGACCCCCATGACCCAAAATGGAAGAAGCGGGTAAAGCTAATGGATGGATGGATGTCCCTAGGTGTGAGTGAGCGTGTGAGTGGTTGTTGTCTCGATGTGTCCCTGTTATGGACTTGCAACCTGTCCAGTGTGTCCCCGTCCTCAGGTCACTGGCACTGTGACCCGAAAAGGAAGAAGCAGGTAAAGATCATGGATGGCTGGATAGATGGATGTGGTACCTACAAAAGTATTGTCTCCCAAAATATAGTTTCATGGCAGGCCTGCACTTTTGTTAAACATCTTTTTTTTTCTATTCACAAAGAAAACAAAATGAGTGGAAACTGAACATTAACATTTTTTGCTGGTTAGATTTAGTATTAAATCAGTCTTGTTCAGTGTTTGCCAAATGTATAGTTTTGAGTTAAAATTTTAGTTTCTGTTCTGTGATCCATCCAAAGCATTTTCATTTCCCTGCCCTTGTTGATGGGACCTGATGGTTCTGCTCTGACCTTCATTTCACAAGTTGCAATGATTAGCTTTTAATTGTATTGTCTTAAGGAGGGCTGTGGGTATCATACTCAAAGCACTGTCAACAATGGCTTCACCTGAGCAGACCACACCCTGTCCTCTACTTCTTTTTTTCTCTAGACTTTTCAGTTTGCACTTGATATAATCCTTTGTCAACAAAATATTGCCAGATCTAAAGCCCATTTCTGTGGTACTGACTGCATGTCATGGCACCAGCTTCTTTCCACATTTGTCGTTGATTTGCTGGTTTTGTTTTCTGTTTTTGTTACTGCATTTAAAAAATGAAGCACTTGTTGGTGAAACTGTTATAATCAGAGTTCTGCCGTTTGCTTCAGGGCTCTGGTGTTTTCATTGAATTTAGTGTGCTCTTTCCAACACAGTTCATGACTAAAGCCTTCCAGTGGCATTTATTTAGGTATTATGTCTTAACCTTTGGATTTCATTGCTGCACACACTCTGCCTGGCTGTGGAATGTTGCTCCACCTCGGATATCATGCCATTTCTCTGGGGTTGGATTTTGCGAAGAAAATGGCAGATTTTTTTTTTTGTTCAGTAATAATTCCAATCTGCAGGATATGTAGTCGATTACAATTTGCACTTGTGGTAGAAGATTATAATTTCAAACATGGGGAGCTAAACGTAGTATTTCTGTGGCTGAGTGTTCTTTCAAAAATACTTTGAGTTCTCCTCCCGTGTTTTTAACTTCAACACAGTAAAACTAAACTAACGGAGAGCTTTATGTTTCCTCTCCGCAGATAATTTGGTCGGAACAATTCACAACAGCCAGTATGCTGCAGCAGATCCAGGAGGCTGGCTCACACGCCATGGAGGTCTATGCCTATCTTGTGGCAGGAGTTGGTAAGTGGTTTGCACAGCAAAATACTAAGTGAATCTTTTGTTGCTTTTCCCCTTTATGTTGAGCATTTTTCTTCTGTTTTTAGATCCACGAATAAAAGATTATCCTCTGATGTGGAGTCCTGTTCCAATGACCGTTATACTGCTGTGCTATTTGTTTTTCGTACTGTATCTTGGACCTCGCATAATGGCTAAGCGTGCACCCTTCCAGCTCAAGGAACCCATGATGGTTTACAACTTCATGCTGGTGGCATTGTCAGTAGTTATTGTTTATGAGGTAAGAGTCCAGTTATATTAAAGTTACCTTTTTTTTTATTGTATTTTTCTCAATCATGCTTCCAAACAGCAAGTCATCTATTTTTTTTTTTTTTTTCTGTAATTTTCAGTTTATGATGTCCGGATGGGCCACAACATATACCTGGAGATGTGATCCAATTGATGTCTCAAACAGTCCTCAAGCTCTAAGAGTATGTTCCTAAAACTCCTTGGTTGCTTCCAAAAAATGCAAACATAAAAAAATGTCTTCACCTTGCACCGTCTTGGAAATGAGTCCATTAACTTGGGTCTTGTCATTCATAGATGGTTAGAGTAGCGTGGCTCTTCTGGTTTTCAAAAATTATAGAGTTGATGGACACAGTAAGTTCAATTTTTAAGTACTGTATGAGTTTTAAAAATGTTACTGGTGGTTTTTGCATGGTATTTACAAATCTGTTTTCTTGGTTAGATCATCTTTGTATTGAGGAAAAAGCATGGCCAGATCACGTTCCTGCATATCTTCCACCACTCTTTTATGCCCTGGACCTGGTGGTGGGGAGTTAGTTATGCTCCTGGTGAGTGCACATTAAACTGATTAGAAAATAATTGATGGATTAAAAAAGTAGACAAGTCAGGATGGGGATTAGATATTTGACTTCACGTATCAGTTTAAAAAACAGTACAGTCTGTCACAATCTCCTCTGCTTGGCAAGATATTTGACCTCATTAGATGGCATTTCAAGAAACCATGGTTTGTATTATACTATTAAAATGTATCTGTGTAGTCAAAATTTATGAACCTTGACTTGTGATTTAAACTTTATTGCTTTATTACAAGGGTAAAGTTGATTTTGACTACTGGAGTTTGACTAGTGGTCTGTGTTCTCTCATTAAGGGGGAATGGGATCTTTCCATGCTATGGTGAACGCCTCTGTCCACATCATCATGTATTTCTACTATGGTCTTTCTGCTGCTGGCCCACGCTTCCAGAAGTTTTTGTGGTGGAAGAAATACATGACTGCCATTCAGTTGGTAAGGATATGCTGCATTCATTGGAAAGTTTTTTTTTTTTTGTATGTTTGTATACTTTTCTTGTGACAAGTCGATATGCTGTAGCCTGTGGTGCCTCCAAGTGCCAAATTATATTCTAGAGATCTAGACACATCTCCACATTTTTCTTATGCGCATGACTGACCACTGATTTCTTCCCCAAACAGATCCAGTTTGTTTTGGTCTCTCTTCATGCCACCCAGTGGTACTTTATGGACCACTGTGACTACCAGTTCCCTGTAATCATTCACCTCGTTTGGATGTATGGAACCTTGTTTTTTATCCTCTTCTCCAACTTCTGGATCCAGGCTTACGTGAAGGGTAAGCGACTGCCAAAACAGGACATCAAGCATAATCTGAATGGCACAACCGTTTACACAAATGGCAAAATCCAAAAGGATGATGATGTCCATGAGAATGGCCAGCTCTATGCGAATGGCAAAGTCCGTGAGAATGGCAAACTGTATGAAAACAGCAAATGTTATGAAAATGGCACAAGTAATTGCATCAGCCACACAGTTACCAACGGCACCAGCAACGGGTCTGCTCCGTATGAAAATGGCCGTGCCCACAACGGAAAGATGAAGAAAGCATAGACTTTGGAAGGGGAACGCACCTAAGAAGTATGACCTTGTCAGCTTGTTAAAATTACTATGAATTCCAAAGATAATTAGACTGTTTTATGGCTTTTAGATTCTTGTTTAAAACATGGAAGAACAATGTGGTCTATGACTTCCACAGCTGGGGTTCCACATTTGCTTGGTTAATTGGGTTGGTTTCTTTTGAGAAGGGAACCATCTACGGAGCACGATGTATGAAGAGAAGATATGTTCACATAATGTTTGGTCTTCACTGATGTTGCAAGCAACCATGTATTTCAGTATCACAATGGTGGCCTTTCAGCTTATTTGCTGACTTTTTCTGACCCCCCTGTGGACAGAAGACGTTTTCTAATAAACTTGAAGACAAAATTGTTTTGTAAATAGTTTTACTGTAAACAAGAAAATAACTGCATTGCCATGCTTTCTAAATTTTGTTACTGTCTATTTAAAAATGTAATTACAAATAAATTCTGTTAAATTATATTGCATCGTGTCAGTATTTTTCCGCATTGTTTCTGGATGGTTGTTATGTGGGTGACCATTTCTAGATGAAGATGCCAATTCACTGGACTCATTGTGTTGCAACAAAAGAGGAAACTATTTGCAATGCGTTCATGTGCCCATCGTCTTGAATATTCCAACTATGCGGATTTGGTGGGCAGTTAACAAAAACCTATTATGCTTTCACTTTTATTCATGGCATGCAGATCAGAATTTAACACAACAGTCGGTTGCTGCCTCAGGGCTATAAATGATTTGTATTTTTATTTGCCTCAAGGAATAGTCTGTCAGGTCAAACATGAAAAGTATCCTAATATTATAGGAACAAAATAACAATTGGGTCTTTTATTTAATGTGATCCAGCCATAGGTGCATTTGAGGAAGAAAATAAAAGCTTTTAAAAGTATGATTAGGCAATCTGTGTACGGCCCTTGATTCAGAAACTTGTCATCTTTGTAAATGATGATCTCGTGTCAATACTCTGCAGTTCTGTCATGGAACCTCAGTAAGATTGAGGTCTGGATTTGGACCATACCACCTTCCTTATTTTTCAGCCATCTTGTTGCAAATTTGCTGTTGCACATGGGATCATTGTTTTTGCACAACTGCCACATACCTGTAGATTGAAGCTCTGTCCAAAATGACTTTTTCTTGGTATTTTTAGTTTTTCCGATCATCATTCCAAACCCAAGTCAGGGTGACATGGTCATTTAAAGAGTCTTTCATCTGGCATTCCTTTCAAGCAAGATGCATTCCTCCTGCCTTTTTTAAATATTTGTACTGCCATTAACTTTAACATGTAACATCTTTACCTGACCTTTTTTTGTATGGAATGACTTTGAGCTTAAGGCAATTTTTTAGGATTGAACTCACAAATGTTTTCCTTCTTAAATAATCTCTCACTTTAGCATGACAGCTTTCTCTTTTTCATGGTGTTAAAACACTACTGAAAGCTCCTTACCAGGAAACTGACATAACTTCTGCATTTATAGAAATGCAAACACTTGTTAATGTTCAACTAATTTTAGAATCTGATTAGCTGCATCTGACTGTAGTTTACTTATGCAATTTTTCTGGAACCAGTAAGGATGTGCTCAATTCTTCACACGATGCTTCTGATGTTTGCTACTTTTTGGTACAGAAATGGTGTAATATGTAATGAGTCCATTTCAATGATTTAATCAATGGAAGCTAGTTCATTGTTGTGGATCTCATTGTTGTGGATCTCAATAATTTAGAAGTGAAGTTGTTCTTAATAATCTCAAGTCAAACTTTTTCTAACTTATTATAAACACGTTTTTTCATATATTAAAAACTTATTCAAGTCTGTCATTTTCCATAAGATCTTGGTTTGAAACTGGCATAAAAAGTGGCAGGTGACATGCAATCGTTAAAGAAATAATAGGCATTTAATGAACCTAATGTTTATAGAGTATTTCAAAATTGAAACACTTAAAATTCTTGTTTGTAATAGTGCAATAATATTGCTCTCTAAGCTTCAGTTGGTATAAACAAAGTAAAGCATAGCATGCAAAGGTTCCAGAGGGAACAACTACACAATCCTTGTTTCAAGTTTAATTTCAAGCTAACGTTACGTTTCATGAGCAGTCATATAACACATCCAGTATGAAAACATTCTTTACACATTCATCCAATGTGTGAAACCGTTGCGTATCTACTACATTAAAATTCCTAAACTCCCCCCCCCCCTTCCTTTTTTTTGCTTTAAGGTCGTAGGCTGAATCCAGCCCATATCTTAAAATCCTAATGTGAAATGAATGACAAGCCATGACGTTTCTTCTTCAGAGCAGGAGCTGGATTCTGATCATCAGTCCATCATTAATTTCATGCTTTTCTTGGACTTTGAGTGAGACCGCTCGTCTCTTTTAGGTTTGGAGGACCTTGGCTGCAATCCTGGTTTAAATAGAAACTGATGGCGGGACTTAAGCCAGAGCTGTGGTCAGAGAGTTGAGACAAACTTGTGTGGAGTTGAAGTATACTAAGTGATGTTCTCCAGGATGTAAAAGATGAGCTCCATCACAATGGGCTCTTCTCCTCTTGTGCGGCCCCTGCTGTGGATGACTGGGATCAGCACACTGTCCAAGGCGTTGAGGTACTGAGCTGGGAGATGGTGCCCATTGCTTCCAGCCACAAATCCCACCTAAAGTGACAAAATAAGCCATTTATTAACTTTAGCATAGTCTTGCACAGAAAGTTATACTAGAAAAATTGTTTCTAAGCTTTGTGACACAAAAATTTGCACAATTGTTTTCCTCCTAGACTGAATACAGAAGAACCTCAGGCTTTGGGGGGAAAATGAACACATAAATTAGGCATTAAAATTTATGGGTAATAAGTAAGTGTACTCAACCATTTACTTTATGGCATAAGTTTAATGCAAACATGAGTTATGAGTTAGAATTAATGCTAACATATAAGGCTACAAGTATTTTTGGTACTTTTGGAAAAACGTTTTGATACTTTTAGCAAAAGCTTAGCCTTACTGTAGTTTAGATTTCAGCTTAACTTTTGCTCCTTTCAGTTCAATTCAGTTTTTGTCATGTATGTAAAAACAATATGTCCCCAGGACATGTGAATCCCCCAGCCAAAAATAAAAAAACAGCCCATTAAAAAATGCTATTTAGCCTGAAACACACATAATTATATCTACATATGTTTATGTGCACACATCCATGCTTGCACATCTGTGTCTTTCTTTCGTTTGTTCCTTTTTTCTTTCACTTCAGTTGCTGATTTATCTGCAAACAATGTGTACCATACTCCTCCAAATCCACCCCATCCATACGTCTTGCAACTTCTCTGAAAAATGGACAGCTGCTCCTCTAAAAACAGTTCTGGAGCATTTGAACTGCCCGTATGGTGATGTGGGCTTGACGTTCCAGTACAAGGCAGTGAGCTAAATTTCACCAAAGGTTTTGCTGCTTTTAGCCAAAACTTTTCCATCATTAGCCTTTGATACTTTTGGCTAATTGCAAGCATTTCACTACATTTAGCATGAGTATAGACTATTCAAGCTTTTTTTTTTTTTTTTTTTTTTTTTTTTTAGATTTACCATGTTTCAGCTTCTGCAGCAAATTTCAACAAAGTCAATCAGTACTCAGCATTCAGTTTTTCTGGTATTTATATAATACAAATCAAAATCAGCTCTGACACATGTCCGGTTTATAAAATCAATGTGAAACAGGAAACATGCCAGACATTGCATGCTTGCAAGTTTACGGCAGACTGAACTATTTAGTAGAAATATTGTCATATTTCCTCTATAGATCTTTCCTGACCTCTTGGGAGTCAAAAGTGACACGCAGCCCCAGTTTGGCCATCCCATCCTCTTTTAGCAGTTTCAGGTGAGGACAAAGTGCCAAGCAAAACGCTCGAGCAATCCGCTCCGTCAGCCGGCTGTGTTCGGCTGAGTCAGTGGCTCCACCTTTGGGATTGTGGCCTCTCGGCAGGAAGAACACCTGCAGGAAGAAGTTCACGTGAATGTCACCTGCACTATATGAGGACATGTAAAACATCATACATACTTCTGTCCAGCGGATGATCTTTCCATTTTCTTTGTATTCTGACTTCTGGAACATCTTCTTACTCCGAACAAACTCCATGGATGTTCCATCAACGGGGCTTATGACACTATAAAGCACAATCACTGGGACAGTTTAAAACAACTGGGATGAAAGTCGGTGGGAAATATGTGTTGTTTAAAAGAATTCTAGGCTTTAAAAAAAATGTCATTTTCTACTGGTAATAAATCTTTGTACTATATTAGATTGTACTTTGACCTGTATTGTTCAGTTCAAACAGGTATAAACACCCACCCCTTGTTCACTGCACATTTCTCCTCCACCCACTGTAAACAAACGAGCTCCTGGCTCTTTGATTGGTCGAGCTGCCCACATAAGACTGTGTAGTCTTTCATCTCCCGGAGCGACCTGCGAACCTCCGCCATGGTTTCCACGGTGACCTGCACCATAAGCCCATCTAAGGAGAGGGGGGACAGCAATACAAGAGGAACACACAAACAAACCCATGCTCACGTGCATCAACACGTTCACACGCCCTGACAAACACACGTATACAAAGACCACCACATTCCACTCAAAACAGTTTTCAGGCAGGGATACTTGACTTTTTTTTCCCAAACATAAATAATAAATTTCCTGCCAGCAGGCAAAATGTGGAAATCATTCAGGTCTCCATTGTAAGTGGATATCGTACCCTCAACGATGCTGGACTTAGCCAGGTATCCTGCAGACGCTTTGAGGGCGCTGCTGAATATAAAAAAGCATGATCCAGTCACTGAAAAGAAAGCAAAAGAAAGAAGATGCATTTTAATCTGGTTATAATTGGGAGAGCCACCTAGTGTTAGCTTTTTTAAAATGCTACTCTTCGTCTGGCAAATGTTACAACACTTAAGTCCCAATTCAGCCCCCTGTATCAAGACACACCATTGTTTTCCGGTTTCACTGAATTGTCTGCAAGTTCCACACTGCCTGGCCAAACAAAAAGTCACCACCAAAAAAGAAGGTCACTAAAATTTCATTGGACTTTAGCTTTGATTACGTCATGCATTCACTGTGGTATTGTTTCAATAAGCTTCTGCAATGTCACAAGATCTATTTCCATCCAGTGTTGCATTAATTTTCACCAAGATCTTGCATTGATGACTAGGCACTAGGCATGATGGGTGAATCACTTCACCTGCCTGATGCACCCATCACTCTGGAACCGGGTAAATCCGGACTCATCAGACCACATGACCTTCGTCCATTGCTCCACAGTCCAATCTTTATACTCCCTAGCAAATTTAAGCCTTATTTTCCCAGTTAGCCTCACTGATTAGTGGTTTTCTTAAGGCTACACAGCTGTTCAGTCCCAATCCCTGAGTTCCCTTCACATTGTGTGTGTGGAAATGCTCTTACTTTCACTATTAAACATAGCCCTGAGTGCTGCTGTTGTTTTTCTTCTACTGTATTTGATTTCACCAAACGTTTAACTGATCGCCAGTCACAATCATTCAGATTTTTTTTTCCAGCCACATTTCTTCCTCGAAGACGATGGGTCCCCACTATCCTTCCAGTTTTTAATAATACGTTGGACATTTCTTAACCCAATTTTAGTAGTTTCTGCAATCTCTTTAGATGTTTTCTCTGCTTGATAGCAATGATGTGACCCTTCTCAAACAGACTGACATCTTTTCCACAACCACGCCACGTGTCTTTTGACATGGTTGTTTAAGAAATGAGAAGCAACTCATTGTACCAGTTGGGTTTAATTAACTTGTTGCCAGTTGAACAATAATCGCCCATGCAGTAATTATCCAATAGGAGGCTCATACCTACTTGCTCAGTTAAATCCAGGTGGTAACTTTTTTCGGCCAGGCAGTGTACCTCACAATCACCTGAACAGGTTTTACTGCAACTCTAAGAAAGTAATTATTAGATGCAGATCTACAACATTTGGAGTCAACCTGATTTCAGATAGCTGCTGCAGCTAAGTGATTTTATCCAGAACAGAAATGCCTACAATTTAGTCAAATTGACATATTCTGAGTGAACTCTGGTGGAGTGTAGTTGACAACCCTCCCCAACATACACTCGGAGTGCTAACACAACTCTCATAAGATGCCACCATATCACGAGCGCATGCACAAATTCATTTTCAAGGTTTGACCAAAATGTCTACAACTTTTTTCATTATGAGCTCCATTTATTATCTTTACCTGCTTCTCATTTC
>JARVGV010000861.1:24997131-25009793 GCA_031762435.1 Hypsolebias longignatus
AAACTGCCCACCCCATCATGAAAGTCATAGCATGCAATTAATTTATAAACATTTGTACATGTGCGCTTTGATGTCTAATTCCACATAATTAATGTGACCTACTGAAACGTTTTATCTTGATAGAATAGAAAAATATAGTTTGTCAGAATCAGAGAGACTTATTTGTAGTTTGCATCTCATGTGGTACCTGTGGTGGAACGAGATTATGTACGCAGTGTACCCGTTAGATCCAATAATAAAATGTAAAAGAAAAACAGCAACACAATCTAAGATATGAACTAAGAAAAACATTCACTAAATAATATATTAAGCACTAATACTTTGTAGTTTAGCTGAAGGAAACACATAAACTCTCAAAAATAGTCAACATAAGTTCAAATGTAAAATTTGCAGAAATGTCATGGAGGATAGTGTAGTGTCTGAAAGAGGAAAGGGAAAGGACAGAGCTGATAAAAATTTCAATTTTTATCCATTCTATTATTATTATTATTATTAGGGGAAGTGGTGGCGCAGAGGTTAGAGAAGATGGGCCTGTGATTGAAAAGTTGCCTGTTCAACTCCCCGGACCGACAACATCAAAACGTGGGTGGGAAAGGTGAAACACCCACACCTGCCTCAACCTTCATTTGCCACACTCTGGGCCATTGAGCAAGGCCCTTAACCCCCACCATCTGCTCCCTCTGGCACCCTAGACAGCAGCTCTCTGCTCCACACAGAGGGCTGAGGTAGCTTGGTGGTCTGTGGTTGTGTCAGGAAGGACATCTGGCAAAATATCAATTGCCAAGTCTTTGTGTGAGTTAAGTTCACTGTGGCGACCCCTGGAGAAGGAAACAACCAAAAGTTGGAAAAAACATTCTTCTTCTTCTTCTTCTTTTTATTATTATTATTATTATCATTATTATTATTAATATTAATATTAAGTAAACAAGCAAAACACCATTTTACAGTGTAAACCAGGTTAAGGTGGTTATCTTTGCTGAACCTTTTGAGAATGTATGTTTAAAGTAAGCAGACAGTAGGTATTTAGAGAAGAATATGGGTTACTGGTCATGACAGCTTAAAGTTTGAGCATTTACGAACTAATGACAACCTTAAACTGTCAATCAAATTAAAAATTAAATTACCCTGTGCTTCTACTGTCATGGCAAATAGAGAACTTTTGAACAACTTGTGTTCTTCCAAGAGCTCCCCTTTCAGATTGAATTTAAACTCCCGCTCACCTCAACTAATCTATACTGGGAATACTTTGGAGAGGCTCTGACCCGAGCTTCAAACAGAAACTTCAAAAGTCAAAGCAATTACTATGCATGCGAGGAACATATCCTTTTCACAAAGCACCATTCCACCATTCTTCCTGCTCTAGAACAACAAAACGTTAGACAGAAGTAGGAAGTGAAACTGGAGTCTCCTCCTGGTGTTTTGCAGACATCTGGTTTAGCCCTTGTTTTAAACGACCAGCATCCTCTCGAAGTGGTACAACACGGTTACGTGTGTAGGTAGCAGAATCATTTTCAAACGTTGCTGCATCTGAATGCAATCTAATTACAAACACTTAAATTCGGCCTCCCAGTTGGACTCATCGAGGCTGCCACACGCTTCCCTAACTATTGATTTACCCCTCCCCCGCTGCTTCTTCCAAACCGTTAGGAAATGTACAGTAATTGCTGTGAAGTGATCACTTGTTTCACAGGATTCGTGTAAACCCCCGGTCTTGTCAAACTCTTACTGAGGGCAGTAGGTGGTGCTGGGCGAGAAGATCTGTCAGACGAGCCCTGATGCGTCTGCTACGCAGCGATGCTCTAATGTTGTGTGATTGAGTTTGGCCACTGTCATTTCCAAGGAATTTCCTGCCATCTGTGTTCAATCGAACTCTCTTGCAGATCTGGGCTTGCTTGTAAATATTGGGTTCTGGCTGAAGAGCCTTGTGAGTTTTGGACAAACCAGCTCTTTGGACCACAATAAACCCGTCACTGACAAAAGCAGGAGGTTGATAAAGTCTCACAGAGTACAAGAAGCAACAGATATGAGTAGAGATGGGAAACTTTTATATTATGGGAGAGCTATTTGAACTTAATAGATGGAAGGGCTGTACATTTTAAGAAAAATCAAACCAGCACATCAATAAACAATCATTTGAAGCACATCTGCAATTGATTAACTTAAAAATATTGGTGTGGTCATAGTTGAGAGACCAATCTTGAACCATAACAAACCACATGAGATGCTTGTGTATAACTTCATGCAAGGCAGAAATGTGTATTTGATCAAAGTACTGTACGTGCATTTTTAGAAAAAACAAACAATCATAAAGTATTATGATGCTGAACTTATTGAAATACATGGATCTGACTCGGCCTATTGACTATTCTGAAGTGACACGTATGACCGGAAAATCAGATTTTAGTAAAAAATAAATAACGTGTTCAAAGTTAACTTTTTTTTTTCTCACTCAGTGCTGGTTTGTTTTTGTCAACAAAAACTTTGTGTTGCTGTTTTCTTAATTTTTTTTTTTATGACGCTGGTTTGGTACAGAATTTCTATGTAAATTCAGGGACAGGGCTGGATAAGACATTGCTTCTTTCTGCTCCCCTTTCAAACATTTTTGTTTTGTTTCCAGAATATTTTGTTGGAAATATTTACATTTTAATTTGTTTATGTTTTTGTTGACATTTTAACTGTTCGAAATGAAAGAAAGATTAACTTTTTTTATTAAAAAAAAATGGGCAAAATAAATACATAAACAGATATTTTTTTTGTCAACAACATCCAACAAATCCACTTTTTAATAGTACATTTTGAAGATTTATTTAAAATAATATAGTGTGAGCATCTAGTGATGGTACAGAGGTTATAAAAGGGGAAACCTGTGATCAGAAGTGGAAGTCGCTGGTTCGACTCTCCGGACCGACAACATAAAAATGAGGGTGTGAAACCTAAAACACCTACATCTGCCCCCACCCTCATTTGCCCCGCTCTGGGCCCTTGAGCAAGGCCCTTAACCCCCACCATCTGCTCCCCTGAGTGCTCTAGATGGCAGCTCTCTGCACCACGCAGAGGGCTGTGGTAGCGTCAGGAAGGGCATCCAACATAAAAACAATGGCCAAGTCTTTGTGCGAGTTAGTTCACTGTGGTGACCCCTGAAGGAGGGAGCAGCTGAAAGAAGAAGAAACTTGTGCCAGCAGCCAGGACATAATGGAAATGTTCCAACAACCACTTTGGGCCCCTGGACCAGATTTTGCTCACCTTGAGACCCTGAATACACTTCAGCATAAGATTAAAACATCCATTTGATGAACCCACCCCAGCCTGTGTATCAACCATATTTTATCGAACTATTATAAAACACCGAGCTCCATGCTCATGTTCGGTGGAAAACTTTTACGCTGTTATTTATAGAAATGAGAAAATTCCATTTCCAAAGGGGAGGACTCATATTTGCCACCTTCTCTGAGGAGCCCCTCAGTATTCTCTCTGACAGGATTTACTGCTGCTTCTCCAAACAGAACCACCTCTTGTGCGACTTTGAAGCCCCTCCCCATTCATGTTGGTCTCACTCCAGAACCGTGTTTCTGAGCTGTTCCGTAAAAGTGGATCACCAACCCAGACGTCCCTAGTCCTGGCTACAAATCCAAGTCTGTCCCGTTCAGTCTGATCAAGTTCACCCACGGTCCTGGTCCGGACTGATGTTGGACTCTGCGATCGTGTCTTCACTGTCAGATCATGTGGTTTGGATGAGTGTGAACCTTCCATTGTCTGACAGATCCTCAAAATGTACAGATTTGTGGACACGGGTTGTTGTCACAGACGTCGTCCACCTGATGTTGTAGAAGCTGCTGTAATGCACTTGATTTACTTTTCACATTGTTGTTTTTATAACAAAAGTTCTGACGAAGTTTGACTTTATATAAGACACATGATATGCACTGGAATATGTTTCTTTTTTAAACTTTCCCCCCAATTCAGTCAGCAAGCGGTTGCATTTGAAGCTTTCACATCAGCTTAAAGCAGTAGTTCAAATATGTAGAAGTGGGTTCTACAGATAGGCTATGTATAAAGTATCTTACCTGTTGTAGATAGTTCTCTGAATGGCCTCGGTTTGAAAAGATGCAGGTTCTGACCAGAGTGACGAGCTACTCGTTGAAGGGGGCCAAGACCAGAGCGGATTGTGATCCTCTTAAAACGCAACAAATTTAAAATGCTTTATTTGTAGCAGTTAATCCAAACAACAGAGCTCTTGAAATGTCTGATACTTTAGCTACTTTTCAGCTGATTTCTGCTAATTTATGCTTTCTTCAGATCATCTCCACTTTTTGTGGTAATGTCTTCTACCTTAAGTCCAATTGGGCACAACTGTGCTCTTTTCACTAATTTAAGCGTCTTTCTGCTTTTTCAGATTCTATTCAGCTGTTTTGACAAATTTCTGCTTTTTTCTGATAATTTCCACTTTTTGTGCTAATTTCTGCTGCTTTAGGCCTACTTGGGCACAATTGTACTCTTTTCACTTGCTTCTGGTCATCCAAGCATATTTCTGCTATCTTAGCTACCATTAAGCTGTTTAGCTTGTTTCAGTTTTCTGTGATGATTTCCACTTTTTGGCACTCATTTCTGCTGCATTCAGCCTAACTGGGCAACATTGTGCCCTTTCCACTTCCTTCTGCTAATTTAAGCTTCTTTCTGCCTTTGTTAGCTACTTTTCAGCTATTTATTGCTAATTTAAGCTTTTTAAAAATAGCTAAATTCTTAATTTTTGTGCTCATTTCTGCTTATTTAAACCCTTTTCAGCAAATATGTGTTCTTCCTGCTTGCTTCTATTAACTTTGGCTTGTTCTTCCATTTCCGCTACATTTCAGCACGATTTTTAGCTAATTTCAGCTGTTTTTCAGCAAATTATTCAGCAATGAGCATTCACACTTTATTTTTGCAGGAAATGCTATTTCTCTAGTTTAAATAGTTTTGGAATGATCCATTTTGATCATAGCCTCATTCAGACTAGCTGGCAGCTTGTCAGATTAAATTCTACTTTTTCAAACTGGGGGGTTCAAAAAGCTGTCTAAAACAGGTAAGATATTAATGTTTCATATCTTTTCCACAGAGATATCTCTTTAGGTCCTTATTTACTTTTTCTTAATTCTCTTGTCATGTTACACCTGTAACTAGCTTTTGATGTCTTTCCTCAGTTTATAAACTGATTTTATTCCCATCATTGGTTTAAATCGTCTTTGACATGGGTGGTGTG
Organism: Hypsolebias longignatus; assembly: GCA_031762435.1. Taxonomy (NCBI): domain Eukaryota; kingdom Metazoa; phylum Chordata; class Actinopteri; order Cyprinodontiformes; family Rivulidae; genus Hypsolebias; species Hypsolebias longignatus. The sequence goes on from JARVGV010000861.1 coordinate 25,002,368, forward strand.
AGGCAGCACCAGTGACAAGGTGCTACCACCAGGTGGTGGCAAGCACAAGTGTAAAGTTTTAATTGTCTTAATTACGACAGGCGAAGTGATTAGTGCATGTGTGCTTCTGCTTTTGTATCTCAGAGGAAGTTCATTTCTTTTTAAGCCAGGCAACAGGTGGAGAGGTGTTTCTCACACACACATGTTCCTCTTTGTGTTCGACTGTTCTGACAGATCAGACCATTTGTGTTAAAGTAGCAGGTGTTTGTGCACAGTCTGATGATGGGGTGCAGTGGGTGGGGCAGGCAGCTGTTTATGACGACAATGGGTGTTTTTATGCCTCTTCCATATTCAAAGGTATCCTTAATGTCTCTTTTAGAAAATTTTCTTGTGTCTTTTACCTCCTTAAAGGTCTTTTGTCATATGTGCCCTTTTTGTCCCCTCGTGCATGATTTGTTTGTGTCTTGTGATGCATCCACTCTGTGTCTTTTTGTTTTTATGGGCCTTTATGAGCTGACCATGAGAAAACAGGGAGGACTAAAGTTACTATTGTGCGACGAGCTTCAGTCATCCAGAATAAATTGATTTTATCCCTCTCAATATTCTCATGTCTGCTGCTAGAGGTAATCCTGTTAGAAAAATACGCTGACATCTCTGTGCCCCGTCTGTTGCTTCATAGGGTTTTTCTTCTTCCCTGGTTCTGCACCTGCTTTAAGAGGAGCTTCCTCTCAGACATTGTTATTTTTCATTTACTTGTGCCCTCGGGTTTTAATCATACATCTATTACTAAGCAAACAAATAAGTTCCGGGCCTACACCGCAGACACAAATATAGACATGAGTTATGAGATTCGGCGAAGCCGGGAAAGGCTTTCGAAGCTAATGCACAACATCTGCGCTGGTCAAAGACGCGCGGCCTGGAACATCCCACGACAAAGTCCTGGAGTCGGTTATTGAACGCATTGTCTCTTGTTGAGGGACAGGAAAGACGGAGACAGGACAGGAGCAAAATGATCTTTATTATCAGTTTAAGTGCTGAATGTTTTGATTTATGGAGCCAAAGTGGGGCCAGGTGAGGTGTCACGTAGGATTTCCAGAGGCATCTGTCTTGTGGTTTGGGCAGCTAGTTGTACACCAGGTTCAGATGTTTGCATCAAACTCCTGACGCGTCATTACCCTCTCCAACACACCCCCTTCCTTGCCCTCAGTACAGTACACCTCTGATCGTTCCCCTTTCCTCTCCTTAAACCATCCATCCATCAGCACATCTGCTTTTCATTGAGGCCCGCATGTCTCCGAAGACTTGAATGCATTAAGCACTGGCACAAGTGCAGTTGCGCTCTGGCACTTAACGCAACGCTTATAGGTGACTTAAAAGGGAGAGGCGAGAATTATAGAAAATGATGTGTCACCGAAATAAAAAATCGCCCCAGATTACCACCAATTACACTTAATGATGCTGTCCAGAGCATCTGTGGATCAGATGGTGGAGCAGGGTCTGTCCGTGGCAATTTAATGACACCAGAACGAGTGAGAAAGTGAGGAGCTCATTGAGGGAGACAGCAACATACAACAATGTGATGATGTGGTCTGAGCTTTTCAGTACTGTATAGAATGGAATGCTTTGTATGGTGATGCAGTCATAACTAAATATCTTGGGATAATGACCATGTTGTTTCTTGGGGGTTAAGTTCTCTCAGATTGGAGACACATGTCTGCTCGGCTTTATTAGTCACTTATTAGTCACTGAGGTCAGGAAGACATTTTAGCCAAGGCACAACACGGCTGAACTTAAACACAATTCTGGTCATCGGCCCCTGGGGCGGCCTGAAGAAGGTGTACGATTACAGCACAACCACGCCTGGCCACGATTTTTAGTGCGAGATTCATGCAGTTATGTGAAGCATGAATCTATGTAACCACAGCCTTATAATGAAGATGAAGTCCTAATCATCAGAACTATTGAGTCTGGATTCATTCTTTCATTGTTTTTGTCTCTGGCCTAGTTTCCTACACCCTCCCAGGCAGAGGCTGCCTTCATCAGCACGAGAAGAGTTAGAAACACCTTTCCACTTGCAGCTGTAATGAAATATGCTTCATTGAGTGAATGTTTATGAAGCATGTATTGTGATCCATTCTTCTTCTGTACGTTTTTCAGCATCTTTCTCGTTTCACAATTTTTGTGCTTTTTCGACAAATCATAACTCAAAACATTCAGCTCATTCAGGAGAAGGATGCTATGACTTTTGGTACTGGTGCAACTTTAGCTTTTTGAAATATTTAGCCTATTCTGACACTTTTTTTCTCATAGAAAATGAACTGAGCTCATTTTATTTATATCCTTCATATCTTTAGATCTTTTTACAGCCTTTTACTGCTCCTTTCACATTTTGTTCTGGTTTAGCTTTTTTCAGTTTCCTTGTGCAAATTTTTAAAAATTCAGTTACGTTCAACTAATTTCAGCAGTTTTTTTTTTTCAGCTGTTTTGTGCTTCTTTCAGATTATTTCTGCTAACTACATTTCTGTGCTTTTTCTGTCTTCTTTCTGCTAATTTCAGCTTGTTATGCTTCTTTCAGCTATTTCAGCAACTATTTAGCTGTGTTATGCTAATTTTAGCTTTTCAGCTAATTACAAAGTTTTAGCTAATTTCAGCTCTTTCTGCTTCCTTCTAGTAGTTTAAGCTTCTTTCTGCCTTTTCAGCAAATTTTCAGTTATTTTTTGCTTATTTCAGCTTTTTTTAAGCTATTTTGTATTTTTTGTGCTCATATCTGTCTATTTAAAACTATTTAAGCTAGTAAGTGTTCTTTCTGCTTTCTTCTGATAATTTAGGCTTGTTCATCAATTTCAGCTACATTTAAGCATGTTTTATTTAGCTAATTTCCCCTTGTTATTCTCCTTTCAGCTTATTTCTGCTAATTTAAACTTTTACTGCTATTTCAGCTACTGTTTAGCTGTTTTATGCTTATATTAGCCTTTTCTACTAATTCCACATTTTTTATAGCTCATTTCAGTTCTTTCTGCTTTCTTTGTACTCTACTACTCGTACTACTACTTTGTTCTACTACTTTGTACTACTCCTCCATAGTTTAAGCTTCTTTCTGCCTTTTCAGCTAAGTTTCAGCAATTTTTTTGTTAATTTCAGATTTTTAGCTAATTTCCAAATTGTGTGCTTATATCTCCTTATTTAACACGATTTAGGCTTGTTCATCCATTTCAGCTACATTTCAGCATGTTTAGCTAGTTGCAGCTGCTTTTCAGCAAGTTCTTCAACAATAAGTGTCCACACTGCAGTTTTGCAGGACATGCATTTTCTCTAGTTATGGTTTGTGCTTCTTCTTTTATTATTATTTTGTCTACAGAGATAAAGATGAAACTGCCTGCCTTTCATGTTTAAAATAGAGCTCTTGCAGGATCACAGTGGTCCCCAATCCTGGTCCTGGAGGGCCTCATATTCTGCAGGTGCCTTTCAGCAGATCAAGTTCTGCAGAATCCAGTTTTATCAGTTATTCATTGACTGGAAGTCAGCGGCTGTGAACTGGGACAGACCTCGGCACCTCGCTGTGACGTAAGCGGCCTTCAAATTCGGCCTTCGAAGGTTGCAGCCGTTGGATTAGGACACAGCTGTTATTGCAGGTTTTATTTTCGAAGGTTGATTGTGGGGGCCATCTTGAATTAGGATGACTCCACGCACTCTTACACAGTTACATGATTGTCCACATCATCACGCAGTAGACAAAACTAACCAACACACATCTAACTTACGCCACATTTAACTTGATCCGTCTTGTACGGTATATTGTTCTTTATTTAACTATATATAATATTTATGTCCCCAGCAGGTTTTGTCTCTCCTCCTGTCTCATTGTCCTCGTCCGTTTACGACGTGCTCGCTGAAAGGAATGCTCCTCTTTAATTATACAGGAGAGGAGGTAGCAAGTGATACCATGTGATGACATTTTTGCAACGGAAGATGCCGCTTTAGATGGAACAGAGTCTCATCTTCCTGTTTCTCTCCTGCTCCAAAGAGGAACTATTTTCCTCTTTTAGGGGTGGTGTTCCAGCAGGCTGATAACAATAGAGTCTTTATTTGTGCGTGTGTCTTCAGCGGCTGATATCAGTGGTTCTTTGTGAGGACGAGCCAGCACATCTGTAGCCTCTGTACTGAAGGCAACACTTGCCCCTGGTGTTTCTGGCACTGTCCGTCCTCTTTCTCTTCTCGTATCTTTTCTTTCTGCTCCTGCATCACTGAATTCACGCCCTTAAACAGTTTCTTCCAATTAGGCTTGAATGGTTACAAATGCGTATGTTGGAGAGCTATCCCATTCTGCTTGTTCTGATGTCCTCACCAGAGCTGGATCCAGTGCTAGACTTGATTTCAATGGCAGGATAAAAATCAGAATGAGGTCTGCTTCAAAGTACTCTGGGGAGTTTGCCTGCACACAAATATGTACAGTAGGTTTGGTGTTCACTGATTTTAATCGCTGCATACATTTTGTTTCCTCCAAGTACAAAGTTAAACTAACCCTTTGCAAATATTTGTTCATATCCATTCTCCAGTTGGACATTTTTATGTTTCATCACATTTATCTGTTATGCTTCCAAAGTGATAGTTCGGATTATATGAAGTGGCGCAGAAAGGTTATAACCATGTAGTATCTTACCTGTTGTAGATAGCTCCTTGTTGAGCCACTTCAGTTTGGAATTTAATTTTGACCAGAATGACGAGCGTTGAGTGGGACTGCAGTTCAAAAAGAACAACATTCTCAAACGTTAGTGTAATGAATAGACTTTCTAGTTATAGGCCTTTATGTTTGCTTTTGCATTAAATTAGCTGAACATATTTATGAACTCAAATAGCAGCAGCAGCTAACTGTAGCACTTCCTTTGCAGAACTCTTCCTGACTGAACATTAGACTTTTGCCTGTGTAATGTGAAAGTGACAGCGATGGAAATGTTTGTTAGTGTTTTTGTACAAACTCCTGTAATAAATTGATTTAAAGTTGTTTTTATGCTCACTGTTCTTGTGAACATTAAGAGCAGCAGGTTCTGAAGGCATCAGTACAACTGAACCAAAGCCAAGAAGGTCCAAATCATCACAGACATTACAAAAACTTCAAACACTGTTTAAATAAAATGAAACCTTTACGCTTTGTTTTATAAGAACCTGCGCACATCACTGTTATTCTTGAACCAGTCTTGCGAGATGTCAATATTTTTTCAGGAATGAGGCCGATTGTTTAAAAACTGTAGGGCACGTCTGAAGCGTTGCTATAAAAGACAAGCCCTGAGTCAGATGGCAGTAGAACCTCACCTGAACATAAAAGTTGGTTATTGTAATATTTTATCGAAAAAGTTTTCTGTAGTTAGTCTTATCAGCTGTCAGTCATAGAGCTCATGCTCAATAATCCAGGTTAAAAAAAACAAAAAAAAACAACAAAGTTAAGTCAGGTCCTCTGGATGGTTTCTTCTTCTTCTTTTTTTACATTTTGTCCTTCATCCAAAGGACTTCATCAGTCTGGAGCCACAACAAAGTCAGTCCACAAGCAGCACACTCACATAGTGGGTCAACCAGTTTGCTGGTGATAAGATGGTTGGAACCCATCCTCTCCACCACCAACTCTTCTGAGGCAGCCATAGCCAAAGTGGTTCAAAACATCAAAGTTCATGCTCAATAATCCAGGTAAAAAAAAAAAAAAACGAACAAAATTTTGTCAGTCCTCTAGATGGTTGCTTTCTTTTTTTCCTTCTTTTATTAAACTTTTTATCCTTCATCCAATTTGATGTCATGAACAATTTTGTATATGGCTGCCTCAGAAGATGTCGATGGAGAAGAGGGCAAACTCCAGGAACCATCTCATCACCAGCAAACTGATCCACTATGTGAGTGTGGTGCTTGTGGGACTCAGTTTGTTGTGGCTCCTTGCACTGATGAAGTCCTTTGGATGAAAGACAAAAACGTAACCGTCTAGAGGACCTGACTTGACTTTGTTGCATAGAGCACAGAGTTTATAGAAATTGACAAAAGTCTTCATCAAGGCTCGGCTAATGACTAGCCAGACGAGTCTGTTTTATAGCATCTAGCTAACGTTAAGCCTCTACAGCTTTGCACGGCACAGTTTAGTTTGTCTCTTTTTTTTCCAGCTGATACAAATGTTGTGTGTGCTGAGGCTGCAAATCTATCAGTCTGTCAGAAGTTAACATTTACTAAACGGACTGATCAGGCTCATTGATACGTTCAGCAGGTCTACGCACAGCACACATACATTTGTGCAGTTACATGGCTATTGTTGGATTGAGAAATAAGTGACAAATTAAACAGATAGTGTCTGGCAAAAGTTGTTTTATAAACCTAAAAAAATAATATAAAACAGGCACTTGTTTGTTTAACCATTAGCGTAGCTTTGAGGAGGTGTACGGCCCCTCTGCGCTCTGTGACTGGTGTCATGGCTGATGAGCTGCTAACTAGTGATAACTATCTGATAGAACATCACCTTCAAAAATCACCAGACTGTCCCATTAAGTCTGCATCATTTGGACTAGCTTTAGCTTGTCAGTCCAGTCAGAGTTAAACTCAGTTTCTCCAAACTGGTATAGTTCAAAAAGTAAGATAAAAGTAAAATATTAATTACAAATATTTTTTTCAAATACTTCAAATCATTTGAACTATCACTTCAAAATTCAAATTCTATTTATTCTAATTGCATCAATTACCCAGACAGATTGTTTTAATTTTCCAAAAGAAGATCAAAAGTCCAGATGTAAATCTAAAGCCTCCACGCTCAGCAGACCACCCATTTGTTCAGCACCATCTTTTATTTTTATCTCACCCACAAAGTCACTCTTTCTGTCACACTCAAAGACATTCACGCTCCTTCACCACCTGTCACTCCTGCTGCATTTCTCATGTTTCACCTCAGTCTCCGGCTTGCTCTTGATCAAACTGAGCTCCAACACATAATGAAATGCTCAGCACTGAATTACCATGGCACGTCTAATATAAACTGAATTTACTTCTGGGTTTCATCCAAGCCTCCATCTGCAGAGGAGCCTGTCGTTTCCACCCGGTCGCAGCATGACTGATTTTTGTTAATGTAGCAAAGCTCTAAATCACTGGAGCGCTGACTTTCTTCAGCAGGGGAAGAATCTAAGCCTTACACTCATTCAACACTTGGGCTTTGAGTCTTACACGCTCTGAAGGTGATGTTTTCACTGTACAAAGAAAGTTTTGGAATCAGGCGCAGACTCTTCTCTCTGGCAGCATCCCACTGTTATATTTAGAAAATGTAAAAGCAATGAAAGGTCTTACGCTATTCAGAGCTTCTTGTTTAGCCCATCAAAATGCTCAATCTACGTCTTTCACTCCCTTTCTAGTTGGTTGCATCGAAAAGGGGAAAAAATTAACCTTGTATTAAACATATATACTGTATATATATATATATATATATGTA
>JARVGV010000861.1:25034611-25045915 GCA_031762435.1 Hypsolebias longignatus
ATAAATGTTCCATTTGTTTACATTGTTGTTTATGCTTTTCAGCTTGTCAGTTACAAAACTGAAACTAAATTTATGACAATTTTTATAGAACAATTGTTTCTGAATCGAAAAATCGATTTTGAATCAAATCGTGACACCAAAAATCGGAATCTAATCGATTCTCCAGACACTGAGAGATTCGCACCCCTAATGTGCAGCAGTGTTTATTTGTTAACCAGACAAAGTCAGAACACAAATAGCAGGGGAGGGGGGTCTGGTCCAGACATTTTTGAATAAAGTAGATGACATTTCTACTAAATTCACTGTCGTCCTCTTTGTTGTCCTCCTCCACATGTGAAACCCCCAGGCGCCTGCAGGCTGTTCATGGCAGCTGGCTGTGGGGGCTCCTGCCCAGGTACGACAGCCTGGTTAGCTCGGCACCCTTCCCCACCACCACCATTCACACCTGCTCCAGTACTATCTCCATTGCCACTGCCTTCATGTGCTTCAACTTGGTTGTTTAGTTGTATAATGAGAAGACATTAAAAAAAGAAAGTAAATTGGAAAGTCTTTTCAACATTTTGATCACTGTTATTTTGACAAGTTGGCACCGTTGTTTTGATATGTGATACACTTAACGTGAGCACCCATCAAACAATTCTCTAGTATTTTTAATAAATAATCATAAGTTTATTAATGACCCACCTAAACTGGAAAACTGATTTGCAGTTTAGTTGTGCTGTTTGATTATATTTTTGTGTTTTTAATGAAATTGCCCATGACTGTATTTTTAGGGACGGAGATTCTTTTAATTGTAGAAGAGGAAATGCTTATTTGAAGTGGCAGCTCGTATGTGATATTAGGAAGCTCGTAGGTGGCTGTTCTGTTTAAAATGATTGTTTACGTTACATGTCCAATATAGGTTTTATTCGTTTAAGGCAGTCAAATTTGTTCATAACCTTATTATTAGTACGGGTAAGCCTGAAATTTACTGGATCCAAGCAAACATTTACTGAAATGTACACTATCAAATTAAGAGAATTCCCGAATCCTGTTCCGGCAGGATCCAGCTCAAATTAAGCCCTGATGTACAGCAAAACTGAAACCAGCGTTTGTGTGATTTGCAAGATGGAGAACTGAGAAGAAGTTGCACAAATATTGAGTAGTTTTACATTTGTACTTTGAAACGTCAGATGTGCTGAGCTACAGAAATGTTATCAGATTTATGAAACGGTGAATGAACTGTGACGCGTTGATCACTCGATAGTTTAACCAGCCATAAAACTGGAAACTGGACCCTGAAACCCACAGAGAGTAGAGAAGAACAGAACCTTGGCACACACGCAGAACAGATCTAAAGGGCATCACAGTATCTCAGTTGCACCACTTTTTTTTATGCCATAACTTTTTTTATTTATTTATTTTTACCCAGAAAGCCTTGTGGTCTGGTCCAAACCCAGAAGGTTGCATAAATGCACTTTGGTCTCCTTCACTCTCCTTGAGTTCCTGAGCTGGTGTTGATCATTGTTCCATGTTGACCTATTGTTTAATTTTGCAGGCATGTTTTCTGTCTGAAAGTCGGTTCTTCTGGCATCAAGGTATTTGGCTTGGCAATAACTCCCTGAGCTTTCGCAGGGTTTATTTGTTATCACGTCAGAGTTATAGAGTTGCTACAGCAGGCATTAAGCAGCTGTGTCAACTCCTAAACTGTTTGGACAGTGAAAACTTGTATTTCTTTACCCAACTGCGCTGGGTGATACTGGATCGCCTCCACTTTGTTACCAAAATGAAAGTTGGCTGGCAAGACAAGAAATTTATAAATAATAGAATGACAAAAAAGGGAATGCAACTGAGAAAAGTGTGGAAATAAAATTGGATTTTCTGTTGCGTGAACTTGTTTGATCTTACAACTATTTCATACTACTGGCTGCCTTGAGATAGATGCTGTGGTTTGCAGTGGGTGGATTTGTTTCCTCCTCTGGAGGATGAATTGTAACGCAATAGGTTGTTGTCAAAGTAAGGGCATTTTTCCAGATCTGTGGCAATATTCACTGATGCCAAATTCTTCATTACTGGCAGCCTTGTTTGACAAAAATGAATCCAGGCTCTAAAAAAGTAAAGAAAAACTATAAAATATGAACAAAAAAGGTTAAATCGTGTCATCTGGACCAGTTTCTAACCAGAAATTGGTCCAGATGACACGATTTAACCTTTTTTGTTGTTATCTACCCAGATGATTGAGCTTACAACACTTTTTCTTTAAATTATGGTCTAATTTTTACATTTGATTAGAAAATAAAGGCCTGAGTAACGTGACTTGCATTCCTTGATGCAAGTTTGGTCTGGAGCTTTAAACTAAAATTATCATGAAAAACAACAACATTCCATTCTCCCATTTTAGTTGAATTGTAAATAATACGTTTGGCAAGTTTAGTTACTTCTTGATGTATGTGTTGAGGATGACACTCAGCTACTACCACACCAAAATTTAAACCAATACTTTGTGAAAGTGACTTGAATTATGGACATTTTGTGTTCGCTGTTTGATCAGTAGTGGCAGCTATCTTTGTTCAAGTTAACTCCAAAATTTAATCAGCTGTAAACATACATCAAGTGCTTATTTTCTGAGAGACTCATAAAATCTGTGCAACGGTTCATGAGAGATTTTGCTAACAAACAATGAACTTTCCCTCAGGATGTTGCCTTTTGTGGCAGCAAGCAGTACAAACATATTTGTAAAAGAAGAAGAAGAAGTGAATGAATTAAACATGGCTGCATTGTTATAACTGGATGTGTGTGATTTAGCATCAATCATCCCCCTGTAGGACTGAAGGAAACAGAGAACACACTTTCCACAGAACCAGAACAGCTTATAGGTTTGAAGGGGTGTGTGTTTGTGTGTGTGTGTGTGTGTGGGGGGGGGGGGGGCAGGGACAGCCAGGGTGAGAATGGAAGCAGGTGTGAGTGAAAGGTGCTGAATAGCTGAAGGCCCGGGTGTCAGGGGACGCCGTAGCTCTCGGCTCTGTCAGTCTGGATCTTGCATTCACTGCCAGTAACAGCAGTCGACGAGCCGGCTCAAAACACAGATCATGTTTAGGATTTTCATTGCGTAACCACAAGTTGGTGTTTTTCATGGCGGGTTTGAATTTCGTGAATGGTTTTATAATTAATGCCTTGATGGCTGCTAATGGCTGCGGCCTCGGATGCTTTGTGCGGCGCTCTAATTAGCCTTTATGAGCGGTTAGAATAGCAGTGAGCACAAGCACGTAGCCGTGAGACAAAATAGAGTGGGTCCTTTACAGGATTTACTTTTTCAAGAAGGGATCATAATCTTATATTTGAAAATAAACGTTCTGAATTAACTCTCAAGGTTGAGTGCATTAGAAGACGAAGCATGTCAAAATAAAAACAGTGGAAAAAACCGAGTTCTATATATAATTCTCTGGTGCCCATATCCAGCAGTCACTGTGTGAGAGGCGGGGGGCACCCTGGACAGTCCATCACAGGGACCCATAGAGACAAACATTCTCACTATCACCCACACTTAGGGACAATTTAGTTACCACTTAACTCACCATGTAAGTTTTTGGTCTGTGGGAGGAAACCAGAGTACCCAGAGAAAGTCCATGTGTGCACAGGGACAACATGCAAACACCACACAGAAAGGCCCCAGGACCCAACTCCTGCAACCTGCTCACTGTGAGGCAACAGCACTAAACACTGCTGCATCGTTCCACACCCTTTATTCATTCAAGCTTTATTCAGACAGGTTAATCCCCTTGAGCCTCCAGGACTCATTTACAAGAGAGACCTGAATAATGTATATATTTATAACATAAATTAAAATATTTAGACATTTTTTTCTAACTTGCGAATAAGAATAAGCTTTTAAAATATATCTGATGTTTTGACAGCCTGAGTTTTTCCCCAAAATGAGAACTAAAAATGAAGGAGAACGTTGTGGTATTTTTCATCTGTTAGTTTGCTTCTGGTCTTCTGAGAACCTAACTTTTATCTTTTCTCTCAACCTGGCAAACTGGTATGGAAATCACATGTTGCCTCTGAATCAAAAAATGATAACTGGTTCAATAAATTGTCCCAGTGTTGCTGCAAACTGATGGTCCCACTTTCCCAGACGCTCGGATTCATCACTGCACTTCCTCCTCAATCTTCAACAAATAATCTGCAGAGGCTCATTATGTGTGCAGCTCCATTTACTCATCATAGGAATGCTTCCTGTTGTGCCATCTGCCTTTTTTTTTTTATCTGGCCCCAAAACTATTTGGGCATGAGTGCAGAACAGTTGTTAAGAACAATTTCTTGAGTCATTTGCATGACTACTTCCTTCCACTAATTTATCGGCTGAGTTCTTCCACAATTTATTGCTCATTTGCATCTGAACAACATTCCCTTCCATTTATAGTCACTTCTTCTTCACAATGTGCTCATATATATATTTTATATAAAGATTCCTAAATATTAAGTACAGTGGGTGTAAAATAGCAAAGGCCTGTGAATGAATTTCTCTCAAGAAGCAGAAAAATCTCTGAAGTATTTCATCAGATTAGCTGCAAAAAGCCTCAATTCAAGAAGAAAAATGTGGAAACGAATAAAAAATGTTTTAATATTGTATTGCAACGACGTGCTTGAGAAACCTGCCCCTCTTTCACTGTCTCGTTGAATCATATGGATATAATTTCATCCATTTACGCTGCTCTGCTCTTTGCTGTGGTTGCCACGGGGCATTTGGAAGTGGGCAGATTAAATGCACATGTTCCTCTCATCCGAAGCCGGGGCACTTGGCTGCACCTCCTCCCCTCCGAACAGATCGTAAGGTGTTGATGATTTTCCTCACCGGTCAGGCCAGAGAAAGACACATTTTGACAGCTCATTCACCTAAATCTCTTCCTCTTATTTAATACTTATACTATTATTCGACCTGCTTTGAGCAGCCGGATCTTTGCGTGTCATTAGGAAGTGTTTTCATCTGCAGCACTGACTGTTCAAAGGAACATGTTTTTCTCTTTGAAGAAACAAGAGAATTGGTCAGAGGCAGTTCTAGAATCTGACCTTTAGGGGTGCTTAGCCCCAAGTGCTGACAATGTCTCTTGGCTTGAAAAACGGGGTGGCCATTGGCATCAGAAGCATTTTTAATATGGGGGTACACACTGTTGGAGGGGTCTGGGTGTCCTCTCCCAGAAAGTTTTGAATAAAGTAGATGCCATTTTCTGTATTCTGGTGTATTTTATAGAGCAACAAGAAGTAGCCTGACCAACAGCTCCCCTTGTGTGAGCATGCTCTGCTTCTCTCACACATCCTAACACCCCCCTCTAGCCCCAGTCAACAACTACCGACAACTGTATTTCGGCGCACAACACAGTCACGTGTATTGAGACAAACTGAGGTTGCCAATTGGTCAGATGCTTACAAGTCTACTGAATTGACTGACAGGTGGTGTTGAGGATCTGACTCGTGCAAAAAAAAATATTTTAATGGCCCATTTGTATTATCATTTATTCCAAATTTATTCAGTATTTTGGTGAATCTAAAGTTTGAGAACTAAATTTCTTTACAAGCTCCTAATAATAGTTTCTTTATTTTTCAGGGGTGCTAAATTAAAAATTTAGGGTTGCTTGAGCACTTCCAAAAAAGAGGATAAAATCGCCACTGGCATTGGTTCAATTTCATGCTAGACAAATGGTTAAAAACAGTTTCCAGTATTAACCAAAGATCAGTTCTACAATTAGTGCCGTTGCCCTGAAGAAATTCAGTATGGGGTTTTAGCTCAGGAGAAAAATAGCTCCTGAAGGTTAGAGCCTCACATACACATTTGACATGATGTCAAATAAAATAAAATAAAAATCACTGTAATGCAGCTTTGATTGTTGATATGTGCTGCTGATTATCCGTGCTGCTATATTCATTTTTTCGTACTCATCCACCCACAAAGACTCATATTTGTGCTGCTGTTGTTCAGTGTATTGTTTTGCACTATCAGTGACACCGTATATCTTCTATCTTTTAGTGTTGGGCGTTCATTTAACATAGTGTACATCCATCCATCCATCCATTATCTTTTACCGACTTCTTCCTTGGGTCACGGGGGTCGCCGGTGTCCATGTCTGGCAATCGTGCAAGGGGCGGGTTACATCCTGGACGGGTCACAAGTCCATCACAGGGATACATAGAGACAAACGAGACAAACAACCATTGATTCTCTCTCTCACACCTAGGGTCAATTTAGAGTCACCAATCAGTCTAACATACATGTTTTTGGTCTGAGGGAGGAAACCAGAGTACCCGGAGAAAACCCATGCATGCACAAAAAGAACATGCAAACTCCACCCAGAAAGGCCCCCGGACCGGGACTTTTACAATTGATATTTTTGATATTATTGGATGTATCTGGGACCCTGTATACATAGTTTTGTTCCACCTCATGTACCACATGTGATGGGAATGAAACTAAAGAACCTTAACCTTGATTTATTATTGTTTTTTTTTTTAAACCTTTGTTTTACTTTTTAACTTGCATTGCATTGTATGTTTTACTAATGGATGTTTTGTTGTAAATATTTTAATACTATTGTTACCGTTTCTAAGACTGTGTTGCTGTATTGTATTTGCATATTGTCCAGGACATCCTCGTAAAAGAGATTAATGATCTCAATGGATTTCTTCCAGGTAAAATAAAGGTAAAATAATAAAATTTACCATTGAGATCATCAATCTCTTTTAAAAGGATGTCCTGAAATTTGAAAAGATAAATCTTTGTTTATTATTTTAGATTTTTCTCTGCCCTCCTACATCATAGTCAGATTTCTGTTTCACATGTCAGCAGCCATATTTCTCCCAGCACCCATCCATAACGGCCAGTTTGTTCCCATCATGCACCAGTTTCTGCAGGTTGCCAATGAGCTGCTGCATGGAAGGAGAGTCCCACTACACTGGTGCCTTTCACTTCTGACACTGTTGGGTCTTTTTTTCCCCTCCGCCACCAGTCAGGACTAATTTCCTACGAAGGCCTCAGGCATGGCGCACCACCTCATGTCCAAACATGGAGTCCATAATCTGTCTGCTGTGATCAGTTGTCTGTCCACCCTTTCAAGCCTGTCTCGCTCCCTTCAGCCATGTCGGGACCCTGCTGTCACCCCCAATGTTTACCGAACTACTGAGGACCCGTTCAGAACTCAGGTGGCGTCAAATGAGCTGAAACCCCTCCAGGATCTCAGTGCGTCTCCCTTCATGTGGCATTCTCTTGGCTTCCACCTAGATGGAATTTTTTTTTTTTTTTTACAATTTTTATAGAAAGGAAAACTAAACATGTTTAAAGCAATTGATGTGATTAGTGCCATTTAAATTGTTTTTATAAGCACCTTGTAATATCAAAGAGAAAATCATGGGCCTCTGCTTATACCACTTTAGAATATGAGTACTTTCTACACTGTTTAGATTTCAGTCAGCTCCATATGAATGACACCACTCTACACTATATACTTCTACATGATTTTAAGACGCTTTTATCATCAATTTATTTTACCTTTCATTACTGTAAATGGAAATAAATGTTGGCAGTCTGTGAACTTTCTGAAAAAGTCCTTTATAGCATTGAATTGAACACACTTAACAGATTTTTTTTTTTCTTGTATGGGTTCACTGGGTAAAGTTCTTACCTTAACATGCTTCAAATAAAACCTCATACTCAGGCTGTCTCTCCCTGCACATCGAACTCCCAGAGTAATTAAATGCTCCGCACGATTAACACAGTTTCTTCTACTAACGTCAAACTGCAATTTAGCCACAATTTTAAACAGAGGAACGGAAAGCTACGAGACCCTTTCCTGGATAAATACACACTTTTAGCTCCTCGTTATTATCACTGTTTGCCCAGCTCTAGAATGCAGCAGTCATCGTGATTCATGGCTGTTCTGATTGGTTTGGCAATGCAGACACTCCTCTGCAAAAATATATTTATAAAATGTGCCCATGGTAGTGTCGCTTTTTATGCATTTCCATTCTACTATTTTCATTTTCATGGTTTTATGCGCAGCTGTACACAGCAAACATCTGGGCAATTTTAGGATCCAGTGCTTCTTCTGCTTTTATTTGCACGCTGAACCTCTTTACTGCAAGTTTGTGTTGGTCTTGTCAAGCAGAACAGCACTTAAGTCGGATTTACAGTTGTTTGTGTAACAATCAGATTTATTACAAGAAGAAAACCATGAGATGTCAAAAATGGATGTTAAAACATGTTAATGGAAACTTAGTAGAAATAATTGTTTCCCTCCTAATATGTTAAAGCTATATTTCTGATCATTTGAAGCAGGCTTCTGCAGAATGATAATGAGCAATTAACATCTTACCAGTTGCAGATAGCTCCTAAGCAACTTCTTCAGATTGGAAAAATAGAAGTTGATTGGATTGTTGAATTAATAGTTGGACCCAAATTGGATAGCTGCTGTTTTAAAGAACTTCAAACACTTCATAGCAGTTCATGCAAATGTTATTTGATACAAATGTTATGTAACTCTTGTAGTAAGTGGCCCCAGCAGCAACAGAAATGGTTTTGCTGTGTCCAGATTGCTGCAGTCACCATCTGCACTTGCAAATAGCCAAATCGTTGTATGAAACAGCAAAATGAAAAACTAAAAGACTTGTAACGGTTTATAAAACAGTGTTTGCTTGTACAGCTGAACACTTTGAAGACTGGAGTTGTGTTAAGATGACAGAAATCATCTTTGGCCCTGGTTGAGCTAGCTGTTAGCACGAAGTATCAGATGCCATCTGGAACAGGAAATATATTTATTGTTTATACTCTTTCTATCTAGTCCCATGTTAATATACCTGCATTGCTGTAAGTTTGGAAATGTCTACTTCGTGTTGAGGCAGTCACAAAAGCACAAAAGTGCATTCACTTTTCAGGAAAAACAAACAATTTCCTAGAAAATTAAGTCAGTACTTTTTAAAGAACATCAAGATGTGTTTGTGTTATCAAACGATGGAGACTGTCAACATTACCTTACAGAACCTGCATCAGTTTTTCAGTCTTGATTTAGTTCAGAAGTCTTTAAACCCCTCAGACATGTTGTGTTTTGTCACATTGTTTGATCAAAATCAACCTAAGAAATGAAGTATTTTTAACGCAGTTTTTTGAAAATGTACAATATTTGATATTGAAAAAATTAAGCATTTGTCTGACAGTGGTGAAAGAAGGATTTTTGTTTCCAAACTCATCAGCTTAGACGTCTTACACACGTTCTGTGAAGCTATGTGTTGCTACCATAACTGAGCAGATTAAGACTGATGCACAAACCAACAGATCAACACGGTCACCCAAAACTTCTCCACCACAACAGGCTAAGGTTTCGCCTATATTAAATGGAGCCTCGGTGAATAAAAGGCTCTGTCTGTGCTGCCTGAGTGAATGAAGGAGACCAGGGATGAGTACCGAGCCCAGATGGAGCTGAAGGCCCATTAGAAGAATGGTGTTCGTCTCTTCTCGGCGGTAACCTGACCTGTCGTTAGGCCTCACTAAAGGTCAGGATACAATGAACAGTAGAGACTGCAGGCCTTCTGCAGCAAGATATGGGTGAAGTTATGCATGTGTTGTCATTTCATACTGAACTGGTAGTCCTTATGAGTATAGAAATGATCATTCTTGAATAAATGGGCTAATGTTTATGATGGATCATCAAGATTTTAAAACTGAATGCTTTAAAGATTCATAAAACTAAAACGTGAGCTCGTTTCCTGCTCTCGCCAAATTCACGTCTCTGCATGTTGTCATGGTACAACAGTGTGGTCACAGTGAAAATGAATCCCCAAAGGATTTAGCAGAAATAAGTAACTGTAAACTATGTTTCCTTTAGTATTGAAAGGGACTGGCTTTTCCACCAATCAGCAGTTTTCCACCCCCTTTGTTTGTTTGCTTTCCTTTTTGCCTATAAGAGCAGAAGCAGACACTTGAGAAGCCTCATGAATGATTCACTCGTTAACAAATCTGTGGAGTTCATTGGCTGAGTGCTTGGGCTCAAATGAGCCGAGCCGGGTCAGATATGAGCTTGTTTACAGTCACTGTCACTTGTCAGTCTTAACGCACTGTACACAGCAGAACACTTATCTCATGCTATGCATTACAGCCCAATAATCGACGCTTCACTGTACAGCACTCTCCTGTTCCCCCTGCAGTTTAGATGGCAGTCTTAAAGAACAGGTGCACAGTCTAACATGGTAGGCTAAATATTTGTACTATTTAACTATCGACAAAACACCACTTCCAAAGTGACCAGACTATCTCTTTAAATTGATGCTGTGGATCTTTTGGAATGGGTTCTGTGAACAGATTATGGACAGTTAACATCTTACATGTCATATAGCTCTTTGAATGGCCACAGCTCGGAGAAATATTTGAACCAGATTGACAAGTGAACAGCTGAGCAGGGCTAAGAACAAATATTGTTACTGTGTTATAACTCAGAGTTCACAGTGGTTCATGTGGCTTGAGCAGTTTGAGGAATGTTATAATGTTCCTGCCATAAGACCCCACATTACATGTTGGTGTAGAAGTACTGTATATTAATTGTTACCTTTCCACAGAGACCCACTTTAAAATTATATATTTAAATTGTTTGTTTCCAGCAGCTGCTGTAATAGTGGAATATTTAAATTCTGAGTCACAGACACATAAAGTAAAACTCACATTGTACCAACATTCACCAGATTTGCATGATTTCCTTTCTTTTTGGTCACATCTGGGGCCAGTTCATGTTTTCCACTGTACAGTTCTGTGCATGCATGTCACACTATCATTTAGTTTTATTCTTTTTGCTCTTGTAATTTGTGTAAGCAGTTTTACCTCCTCTCTGCAGTTCGAGGGCTGCAACAAAGCCTTTTCTCGCCTGGAGAACCTGAAGATCCACCTGAGGAGTCACACGGGAGAGAAGCCGTATCTGTGCCAGCACCCGGGCTGCCAGAAAGCTTTCAGCAACTCCAGCGACCGAGCCAAGCATCAGCGCACTCACCTGGACACGGTAGAAAAGCCTCTGCTTTCTTACCTCCCAATCTTTTACCTTTAAACTTTGTTGGATGCAGCTCATACTCCATGTGTTGGTGCAAAATACAATATTTAAAAAATAATGGTTATGTATTAAATATTTGATAGAAACTAGTTTTTATTGAAACCTATGTAGAGATTAGTGTCTGTTATAGCCTGTATGTCTGATTTACAGTAGGTGTAAACTCTATACTGTACTTCCTTCTCTTTCCCATCATTTAAACTGTCCTTAAATCTGCACTGCCAGTCTTTTATATAAATACAGTGTATAT
>JARVGV010000861.1:25176283-25187205 GCA_031762435.1 Hypsolebias longignatus
ACTTAAGGTGTTTACTGCTTGGTGGGGAAACAGTTTGCTGGAACTCCTCTGACTGATGATGCTCTCCGGATGGAGGGTGAAATGTTTCTATAAAAAACAAACTGTCTAGATGACCCGACTGGGAAATATTGGAGATTCAACATACTTGGTTTATTTTTGTCTGCCTTAATTACAGTTCTGTTACTTTTAACTTTTACCTAGCTTTTTTTTTTAATTTTCTCTTACTTCTTTAGGGTTTCTAGTAACATTCAGATAAATACTGACCAAAGCAAACAGACCAAGACCAGGAAAGTGTTTAACAGTGTTTATTTACAAAGTGAAGATGATACTGGTGAGGTGACTTCACAGGGAGAGGCTGGAACCCTGGAGAGACAGGAGCACATTTAAAGCAGGTGACTGCCTGCTTCAGATCGAACAAGAGTAAGACACCACTGAATCCACGGAGCACGAATGTCCAGCATCCAATGTAAAACTAAATTTAATGCGGTGTCTTAGGGCAAGATAATGTCCAAAAGAATAATTCTTACTGAAGGAATGGAAAGTCGATCGTGGAGGCGATTATCCTAAAGGTTTCTAAAAGATTCAGTATAAGGGGGCAGGTGGTGGAAGGCAAGGAGCAGTTTCAGATGAACACAAGGAAAGTCGAGAGTAGTTACCATAAGATCCAGGACGCAGGTGGAGCACAGGAGTCAGAGCTGGAGCACTAACACAAAGATGAACCATTTTAAAGCACAAGGAGCAAATGTTCAGGCAGGAGCATACTACAAGGCAGATGATGCAGCAGTGTAAAATGAAGTCCTCAGCTGATCTTTATACTTCTGCTGTTCATTAGCCCTCAGTGTATCTCAGGTGTGCGTTGGTTGACACCCTCTGGTGTGGGAAGAACTTTGGAGAAAAGGCTAGAAATGCCACAGTACCTCCTCGTCAAACATCGGCTCTTGGCAATCTAAAACAATTGTCAGAATGATTCTTAAAAAATATGGGGATAAGGCTGGGGTCAAGGATGAAGGACCTCGGGATCCATGATGGTTCCTATGGACCAGTGGTTAATTTGAGCAGGATACTGCCGGAACAAGATCCAGGAACTTTCACATTTTGACCGCTTGGATCCGGCAACTCAAATCGTCGCTCCTAAAAGTTCAAAGTCATCACACATTTTTATTTTGATTATTTATTAAAGATACAACGAGATGAGACATTGCCCAGTCTGTGGAGTACAAACATGTTTCGGCCACACCACGCTCCTGCCCAGCAGAGACGCGGACTGCATGTCCCGCAGGGAGCGTCTTCAGCCACCTTCAGCTGTGCGCCCTGCAGACAGTGGTTTTACGCACAGCGTCGCCAGACAGCTCTGCAGGATGCATGCACAACTACTGTGTTGGAACTCCTACATACATAGCTGTGGTGCATAACATTTCAGACATAATAAATAAGCTTACAGTAAAAAAAAAAAATCAATAAATAAATACAAGTGAAATGTTTGATGTGTATTATTCACATTACATCACGCGTCAAAACAAAAAGTAAGAGAGATCAAAATGTCGAAAAGACTGTCCAATTTATTATCTAAAATAAATGGATGGATTGTCCTTAGAACTGGACAAATGAGAATTGAAACACCTGAAGACAGTGGCAATTGGGGGAAGGGGGGATTAGGACGCTTGACAGAATAGGGTCTGTATTCACACACAGGCTTGTTAATTGTTGTTGCTCTCTAAAATAGTAATTTCAATGCAACCTTTATTTATACAGGTTTTCAGTCTCATTGAGCCTCGTCATTTGCAAGAGAGAACTGTTTTTATTCAATTTAATCAAATGTTTACAGATGTTTAACAACCTGTTAAAATACACCAAAATGCAGGAAATGGCATCTTTTTATTCCAAACTGTCTTCGTTCAGCTTGGCCATTCAATGAGGGTGGTACCCTGATGTAAGACTGGCCAATGCCCTAGGGAATTACAGAAACTTTGCAATACCTGGGAGATAAATTGTGGATCTCGATCAGAAACCATGTCCATGGAGATTCCATGAATGTGAAAAGATATGTTGGACCAGGATTTGAGCAGTTTCCAACATGACAGCTTGGGCAAGAGGAGAAATTGGGCTGCTTTGGAAAATCTGTCAACAGTATTACCTTCTGAAGGAGGTAAACCTGTCACAAAATCCAGGGAGACAAGCGACCGTGGATGACTCGGAGTAGGTAGGGCTGTAATTGACCTGCAGGAAGTAGATTCCTACTCTTATTTCTGGCACATGTGGAGCAAGCTGCCACAAACTCTTTAACATTCTGATTCAGTGACAGCCACCAAAAATGTTGCTTGACTAAGGAGAGCATACGAGTGATGCCTGGATGACAGGATAATTTGTTAGTGTGAGTCTATTCTAGTACCTTTGCCTTTTTACATTCTGAGGGACAAACATGGTGTCATTAAAATCCATCCTGGGGTCATGTTCTGCCTTTTGGACCTCCAAAACCTCCTTTTCAATGGCCCAAGTGAGGGGGCCAATTACACAGGAGGGGAACAGAATGTTCTCCTCCTTCTCAGGATATTCAGGGGGAGAAAACTGGCGAGAGAGGGCATCAGGCTTCACGTTCTTGGAACCAGGTCTGAAAGTGAGAAGAAAGTTAAACCTAATGCAAAATAAAGACCAACGTGCTTGTCTGGGGTTCAGCTTCTTGGCATCCCACAGGTAGGTGAGGTTCTTGTGGTCAGTCCATATCAGAAATTGAACCTCAGTACTCTCCAGCCAGTGCCTCCACTCCCCCAAGGCTACTTTGACTGCCAGCAATTTGTGGTTCCCCTCATCATAGTTTTGGTCAGCGGGTGATAATCTTTGGGAAAGAAGGCATAGGGGTGTACCTTGTTGTCCGGAGGAGTTATTTGGGAGAAAACTGCTCCGACACCTGTGTCTGAGGTTGCCACTTCCAGGATAAACTGTCATTTGGATCAGGGTGACACAGCAAGGGTGTGGATGTAAACAACTTCTTTAGCTTACTGAATATGGAGTTGGCTTCAGGAATCCATTTGAATTTTCTCAGGGTAAAAGTTAGTTGAGTAAGTGAAGCAGCAATTCTTAGTCTTGACGAGCCTTCGGTAAAAGTTAGCAAATCCAAGGAACCATTGAAGCTGCTTTCTGTTCTCTGGCACAGGCCATTCCACCACCACCTAGGTCTTCTCAGGGTCAGTGCGACAACATTCACACGCGAAGATAAAACCCAAATATGACACAGATGAAACATGGAACTCACATTTCTCGGCTTTCACAAACAGTCTGTTTTCATCGTCTTTGTAGTACTGTTCTGACATGTTGGGTGTGTAGTTCCTGGTCCTTAGAGAAAATAAGGATGTCATCTAAATAAACAAACACAAACATATTCAAGAAATCTCTGAGTATGTCATTAACTAGTGCTTGAAATACTGTGGGAGACATTGGTGAGACCAAATGGCATAACTAGATATTCAAAGTGGCCAAGAGGGGTCCTAAATACCATCCTCCATTCATCCCCCCTCCTTAATTCTTAATAGGTGGTAAGCGCTGCGAAAATCTAGTTTAGAGAAAAGCATAGCCGAGTTAAGTTGTTCATGGATAATCTATTAACAGTAGAGGGTATTTGTTCTTGACTGTTATTTGATTGAGACCTCTGTAATCTATACATGGACGAAGAGTCTTGTCCTTCTTAGCAACAAAGAAAAACTCATCCCCACAGGAGACATGGAGGGGCGGATAATCCCTGGGTCAAGTGACTCCTCAAAGTAATTTCTCATAGACTCTCTCTCGGGGCCAGATAAATTGTAGGGTCAGCTCGAGAAAAATGGTGCACCTGGTAGGAGGTCAATGACACAGTCATAGGAATGGTGAGGGGATAGAAACAAGTTTTTTTTTGTTTACTAAAAACGGGCTAGGTCGTGATACACGGAGGAGATCTTGGACAGGTCTATGTCTTCATTGACCACAAACTCTTAAGTGAACGTGGGAGCAGCAGATTGAACAGTTCTTCAAACAATGTGTGCTCCATTTGTCCACTCTCTTATCCACCCAATTTATCATGGGATTGTGTTCCTTTGGCCATGGGAACTAAGTGTGTGAAAGGGGAATCAAAAACAAAAACTCAGTTTGCTTATTGTGATTTCCAGAGATGATCATATGTACCTTATGTGTCCTGAGCTGGACTGTAGTGAAGTCTCTCTGGTGAGACCTGTATTGGTTAAAGGGTGCGGAAGAGTCTGCATGGGGATGTTCAGTCTGTCCACCAGGTCTTTGCTGATTAAATTTTGCTCAGCCCCAGAGTCAATCAGGGCAAGCACAGAAAGTCTTTCTAAGTCACTATAAATGGTAGTGTTTAATAATAGGTGGGAAGCAGAAAGAATGGTTGAGCTTCCCACCAGCATCTCCTGCTTTACTGGTGGGTTGAATGATTTCCCTGAAGTGGGCAATGGGCAATGAAGTGCCCCTTTTCTCAACAATAAATGCAGACTTTGCTTACCATCCACATTTGTCTTTTCTCTGGTGTGAGGTGGAACAGAACAAGTCAAGAGCATTCACATAAGTCACAACACAAAGACTTGTGTAGAAGATGCATTTACTTACAAATTATGTACAAATATTAGAGAAGTAACATAAAGTACAAAGTACCAGGTGAGTATGACAGACCATTTTTATTTTTATTTCCCCCTTGTCCTGTTCATCATTGTGGCACTCAGATATTTTCTGAGTGTCGAGGTGATGCCATGTTGGAAGAATAAATTGTAGGTGCACAGTTAAACTCCAACACACACTGGAGTAGAAGACCCCCACATAGATCAGGATTACCACAAAAAAGCTTGGCAGGTCTTAAATTCTGTTCGAACGTCACTGAAGGTGCAGGAGGAGCTGCAGGGCTTGACACTGTAGGCTCTGGGGGACAAACTGGAGCAGGACAGATTAACAAAGACAGCTTTTGGTTCACATAAACCAGGATGCTTCCCAATTCTTGTACGTGAGACTGATTGGTGCTTTGTTGTATGAGAATCTTCTCAAGGGTGACTTTGTCAATGCGCCTTATCTGTGACGTCAGCGCATGTTGACGCTGTTCACGTTTGATCAGATTCTGTTTTTTTTTTTTTTTTGGCTGCTGCATTCTGTAAGGTTTCTAGTACCACCCAGATAAATCCTGGCCAAAACAAACAGACTTCAAGACCAGGGAAACATTTGACAGTGTTTATTTACAATGTGAATGATGATACTGGTGAGGTGACTTCACAGGGAGGGGCTGGAACCCTGGAGAGAAAGGAGCAAAGTTAAAGCAGGTGACTGCCTGCTTCAGCTCGAACAAGAGTAAGACACTGCTGAATCCACGGAGCGCAAATTTTCAGCGTCCAACGTAAAACTAGATTTACCGTGGTGTCTTAAGGGCAGGATAATGTCCAAAGGAATAGTTCTTACTGTAGGAATGGAAAGTCGATCGTGGGGGTGATTATCCAAAAGATTTCTAGAAGATCCAGTATAAGGTGGCATGTTGTGGAAGGCAAAGAGCAGCTTGAGATGAACACAAGGACAGTTGGGAGCAATGTTCCCTCTAATTTTTCATGTGTCTGGGCAAACACACAAGCTCCCTGAGGGCACTGAGAACCACTGTGAGCAACATCAGATGTGCACGCTGTGGTCACACGCCAGTATCACACCTATTCAAAACATGGGATCATATCAAGTTCCATGGCTTATTAAAAGAATAAAATTACAGCAGCAATTTCCATTAGTTTACTTTTAATTCAAGTGATATGGCCCACTTAAAATGAAAAAGACAACAATGTTGGCATGAGATGTGTAGTATGTTATATGTGAGAGTCCTGCTTTGGTCTGGTTGAGAGTCCAGTTGTGGCTTGGGTGAGGATCCTGCTCTGGAAGATGGTTAGCAACATGGTGGCCATTGTTGTCAGAAGCATATTTGTAATATGGAGGGGACACACTGGTGGAGGGGTCTGGGGCTCCTCCCCAAGAAAATTTGGAATAAATTAGATGCCATTTCCTGCATTCTGATGTATTTTAACAGGTTGTTAAACATCTAGTTTTACGTACAAGTAACACTTGATTCAATAAGAATTTTAGAGTTAATGGCACAACAAGAAGAAGCCTGACCAACAGCTCTCCTTGTGTGAATAGAGCACGCTCCGCTTCTCTCACACAACCTAGTCACAGTCTAAGAAACACAGTAGTCACAATAATAGTCACTCCTTTTTACCAATGGCCAAGCATAAAGCAATATGATCATCATGCATCATGTTTATCAGTAGCTTAAAATGCCTAATTAAACCTCCAATAGTGGGCTAGGTACACTGTAACATTACCCAGTTGCAGGGTTAAGAGTCAAACATGTAGCATTAACACAGTATGAACAACATTCAGGAATTGTTTCTATAAGAACATTATCAAATATTTTACATAAACTGTAAGATTGCCCCACCCATGATAAAATGTAACCCAGGGTGAGCTAACCTCAGACAAACAAACAACAATAGCTGTAATGTGGAGGTAGTGAAGCTCACTGCGTTACCTGAGGAATTTAGTGAGGCATTTATGCCTTTTTGACCAGCATTAAGGCAAAGAAAACAGGGGGGGGGGGATCTAAGCTGCTAATAACAAAATAGTTAATGCAGTGGATGTTTTCATGCCACAGAGCGACACATGGGTCAAAAACTCAAAGTGAAATTCATTATGTAAGAGCAAATTTTACATTACACAACATATCCTTACCCTACTTTCACCTATGGTCACGAGCTCTGGTTAGTGACTGAAAGAAAGAGATCCACCCACTGTCCCTCCTTTGGACATGTCCAAAGCACTGTCCCTTCTCTGGACAGGTCCAAACTACTGTCTCTCCTCTGGACATGTCCAAACCAGCTCAGTCTGGTCTCTCCAACTTTATCTCCCTGTGCTGTACCTCTGATGATCTCATTCCTAATCTCATCCATCCTTGTCACTCCTAAGGAGAACCTCAGCATCTTCATTTCTGCCACTTCCAGTTCTTTCTCCTGTCTTTTTGTCAATAACACTGCCTCCAGACCATACGATATAGCTGGTCTCACCACTGTCTTGTAAACTTTTCCTTTGATCATCCAGATATATACTGAGCACTACTGTTTGCTAACACTTAGCAAGATAAAAACGGCTACATGTCATGGGATTAGCTTACTTACCACCTTTGTTTGACATCATACAACTTGTGTGATAAATCCACAATGCCAAATATTCCTTGGTATGCGATGAAACATGCAGTAACAAAGCTTAGAAAAGTACTAGAAGTCAAGATTGCTTGTAGCTACTTAGCTTCTTAGTTCGCAGATAGCGCTGAAACTCCAAAAGACTGATTGGCTGGAATGAAAGTTTGCTTGTGATTTCATTGGTTGAATTTCTTACATCTTTGTAAACTTCTGTTTGTTGCTACACAAATCATGTGACAAATCACGTGACACAGATCTGTTTTTTATTTTTATTTTGGGGGGGCTTCTGTCCTCTGCACCATCAGGCTGCATACAGACTATACAGTCTGCTGCGCTTGGGCTGACAGTTTATTACAAAATCAGAGATAACCTTGTGGCCAGTTCGCATCTGTGCAGCATAGATTTTCTTGTGCGCTAAGAACGTGCGAGCAGTGCACGATTGCGCAGTCGTGCAGCTTAAAAGATCCAGTACGCTGGTGGAGCACAGGAGTCAGAGCTGGAGCATGAGCACAAAGATGAATAATTTTAAAGCAAATAGAGCAAATGTTCAGGCCAGGAGACTAGAAGACAGATAATGCAGCAGTGTGTAGCATGAAGTCCTCAGCTGATATTTATACTTCTGCTGCTAACAGTCCCCAATGTATCTCAGGTGTGCTTCTGTTGGTGCCCTTTGTTGTGAGAAGAACCGTGGAGAAAAGGCTGGAAATCCTACAACTTTGAGCACCTAGCTAGCTTTTTGCTTGTTTTTAGCCTTTAGGTGTCCTTTTGTAACTTTTTTTAACCTATTGCCTTTTGATTCTTTAGCTTTTAATGATCTTGTTGCCACTTTTTGCTATGCAGTAGTTTTTAGCTAGCATTATTTCACTTTGTTTAGCTTAGACTATTATTTATCTATTTTTAGATGCTAACTTGTGTTTTTCTTGTTTGTTTGTGTGTGTTTTACTATAATTAGCTGTATCTAAGGCTTTGCTCATTCTTTCATTTAGATAGCATATTGCTACTTTTGCTTTGTAACTAGTGCTTCTTTTAGCTATCCTGCTCAATTTAGCTTTTATCTAGTCAAGTCAAGTCAATTTTATTTCTATAGCACAGTTAAAACAGATTAACTGTTATCAAGGTGCTTCACAACACAACATCTAGTATTTTCTTTCTTTTACTTTAGTTTAGGTTGGCACAACTGATAGAGCTGCTGCCTCTCAGCGAGCAGGTCCCTGGTTCAAATCCCAGTCTGGGTGCCTTTCTGGGTGGAGTTTGCATGTTCTCTCCGTGGTTTCTTCCCAAAGACCAAAAATATGCACGTTAGGCTGATTGGTAACTCTAAATTGTCCCTAGGTGTGAGTGAATAGTTGTTTGTGTCCCTGTGATGGACTTGCGACCTGTCCAGGGTGTCCCCCACCCCTCGCACAGTGATTGCTGGATACCGGCACCGGCAACCCCCACCCAAAATGGAAGAAGCAGGTAAAAGATAATGGATGGATGGATGTTTGGGTCATTCGGCACTCAGCATTCACACTGCATTTATGCAGAAAATATAATTTATTTTCTTTTCAACCATTAAATTAACAGTGGATGTAGTTTTTAACACGCTATAAGCAGCCATTTGTTATGTACTGCAAACAGCTAAAAGCATATAAATATTTTTGCAAATGTAAAATTTATAAAACAGATTGAGATTTCTTTTAAAGTTATGATCAAGATTTAGTCAAACATGATAATTAGAATATTTCTAAAATCTAAGATCATTTTCCTTTAAAAAGAAAGTGTGCTCAAACATTTCAGAGTAAATGGCTCCATCAATTTAAATACAGTTTCATTAGTTTTAAATAACTTTAATAGGGATGGTTGAGCATACATTTGTGACACCTAATAAAGACTTTGATAAAAAAAAAAAAATCCTGACATCACAAATAATCCTTTGACCGTCTTGGCTTGAAGCCGGCATGAGGGCTGAAAGTTGTGTCCTACATTTCTCCAGCACTGTATCTTCAGAAAGTGAATTAGGATGCTGGTTATGTTACAGGCCACCATGCTCCTGAGGATTTACATGTTCTTGATGATTCAGCATGATATAGCATGTGTTTCTAACCTACTTACCGAATCATGACCCATGTACAACAGCAGGTACGAGCTTCATGCACAGGATAAACAAAGCAGAAGAACTCTGTCACAACCTGACTGCTAATGAATCAACATGATAACGTCCATATGGCCTTTTGTCTGGCTATAGATGTTGAGACATGTAGGCTTTTACTCCCATTATTATTATTTCTCTGCCTTTTCTCCTATCAAATAGAAGGATTATAACAAAATTAAACAATCAACAGCAAAATGTGCCTTTTTTTTAAATCTCCTGCTGCTAAAGGTGAAAGTTGATGATGTTTTTTACAGGGTTTATTTTGTGTTTTTGGTTTCACAGTACACCTGTGATTTATATGTTAAAATTTTATTATTATTTATTCTTGGCCTGTAAGCTGGGCTCCAAACATACTGTCCATTCACAAATGTAAAAACAGAAAATAAAAAATTTTCATGACACTGAGCTTGAAACAAACCTTATCAGTTTAATAGAAAGATAAAATAAAGTAAATTGTCTGATATTGGTATTATGTTAACAATGAATCAAATCCATATGTAAATACATCTTTTACCTAATTTTTTTATTTGTCTTCCTCTTCATCAGTTCAAGTCAGTCATAAATTTGATCTAGAAACAAATGTTTTTGTTTGTGTGCCTCCTTGTTTTGTTTTTATTATTGTCTTGGCAGAATCATTTGGAATAATCACGGGTCACAGTGAAACAACGACCCCTAGTGGTCAGATGAATGAAGTGTCATTATATAAGCACAGCTTCTCTCATCATCACATGTAAATGGGAGTTCATAGAGCTCATTGAATAAAATTGAAGAATAATAATTCCATTCACGTTTGTTTGGGAACTCAGACATTAATATTTTCTTCAGGCCAGATGATTCAGACACAGTCACAGTGGCTCTTATATTATGCAACATCACTGACAGAGATGTCTTTTGTGCAGAGCTGCAACAGCTGCTATACTGTATTTGTCAAAGTTTCTTATTTGAACTTTGAATTGCATTTGATCATTTTAACGACAAATAATATCCATTTATTTTAGTTTATTTATTTTTTTGCTATTTAAAAGATAGAGTGAAAATGAAGGGCAGTCTTTCAGATAATCTAAATGACTGATACTTAATATCTGAACTTGCTATCCATTACAAGATAATTAGGACATGTCCCTGTGTAAGATAAACACATCTAGATAAATAAGTGTTTTCAGCCTAACCCTGAAAGTGGTAAACATTTGATTAAATCAAGTTCAGTCTGATTTACAGCAGGCAACAAGTAATACATTTCTTAAACAGCTTTATTTGCAATAAATACACATGGAAAAGCTGCTTTTTTACATTGATACACATGCAGTAATGTTGGTAGAGCAATAACAAAGGAGAGCGGGAAACAATTTCTTTCCATTTTGCATGCTGCTCCACTGAATATTTTAGCAGTTATGACACTGGTTTGTCAGTTGCATTTTCAAGATACAGAAAACCTTCTACAATCTGCAGAGCTTCTGTTAGTTTATCCTGCAGCTGATTTAGGTGCTGCTTTTTGTGGCTTTTTATCAGATGGATTGCACAATCACACACAAACAAATATCTATTATATATGTGTGTGTGTGCGCATGTATAAATATTCCGTTTCATAT
>JARVGV010000861.1:25225080-25237871 GCA_031762435.1 Hypsolebias longignatus
AAGGACCTCACTTTGATAGTAACTATGACACAAATGGTCCTCACTCTGTAGTAAAAACAAGAACACACACACACACACACAAAGCACACAGGTTGTATAAAATGATCGACTGCAGCGTTGATCACTTCTTAAACAAAAATGAAGAGCTCCAACCACAGAACCAAATTAGACACAATCTATCCAACCGCAAACGTTGAGTTTCACACGCATCACATCTGGAAATATTCTGGCTGCAGAGCTTGCTCTCTGACATGTATCTCCGCTGTAGTTCAGGGTTACAGTGTGGCACTTCAGATTAAATTCTGCATGCTGCAATAACACTGCTGTCATACTCGTGCAGCAGCAGCGGCCTTGACAGGTTTGTGTGTTAGCACGGTGCAGCTGTGCATTCTGACTCTTTATCTGCACAATGGAGACACACTAAATATGGCTTCCTCAGCTCTTTCTGTTGAACTCAAAGTAATTATATTTGCCGGTTTGCACTTGCCCACACTTGTCTTTTTTGGATGCACAACATCTAGACAGAAGTTTAAGCTGGTGGGGAAAAAGGATTAAGATAAGGATGAAAGGGTATAAAGATAAATGTTTTTAGTTTGTGTGTTTTAGTGGCAGGTTGTTCTGCATCTTTCCAGGGGTGACAATGAAAACAGCTGCTTGTGTACGTCCTCCCTTCAACTCCTTCCTTCTTCCCCTCGTCCTGCTCACTTATTAAAGCTTAATAGAAGCCAACAGGCTGCCTGTCTGCTCAACGAGCACTGAGCTGCTTGTTTCTCGACTTCCAGCTCCAATTACGGCCTAGCTAGGAGAGGAAAGGAGACAAAGTAGGAGACATAAAGGAGTTGAGAGAGCAAAGGCGTGAGCTGAAGAAGAAAAAAAGAAATACAGGAAAAAGAGGGAAATGGGCAGTGATTAAAACTGTGACGTTCGCAACAGGTATGTAAAAGGGTAAAGAAGCTCACATAGCTTCATTCTTCTGTTCCTCCTCACATCACACTGTCCTTCCCTTCCTCTGATACTCTTGTTAGCTGCTAATCCCCTCCCGACATCCCCTCCTGGCTTGCGCTGCTCACTGTTTCGGCACCAAGAGTGTTGGCATGATTAAAATACGAAATTCAGAAGAGAAGAGAGATTTTGCACTTTTAGGAAAAAAAGTTGTATCCATGGAATAAAAGTGATGATGTTGCTTATTGAACAGTGAGTGCTTTTGAGGGTGTGTGTGACTCTACCTTGATATTTTTAGGTGGCTGTGATGGCCAACTTTAATGTGCTTTACTATAAAAGTGTATCAGTTATGAAGATAATTACTTTCTGAAAAATTCATTAAAATGTATGTAATGGGGGCAGAATAAACTTTTTAAAAGTAAATATCCTACCTAAATTTTTATACCTGTTCAGAATATGCCCATCTTTCTTACTAAATCATTCTTTCCCAATCTGAACAGCCGGATATTAGCATTTGGAATAAAATGCATACACGTATTGCCATTTGCCCCACAAACATGGAGGCATGTCACTTCCTAACTTCATGCACTATTACTGGACATCTAATATCAGAGCTCTTCTATTCTTGTTGGGTAAGGACAGCCCCTTCTCCTAGTTGGGTGGCCTTGGAAAGAGCATCAGTTAGATATAGTTCTCCTTCTTCATTACTCTGCTCTTGACTGCCCTTTAAACAATCAATATCAACCTAGACTTTTAACCCAGTTGTGATCTGGGCGGTTAAGATCAGGAATAAGTTCAGGAGGATATTTAACTCTACAGAGTTACTGTTTGTGGCACCTGTGTCAAATAATCATGTGTTTACTCCCTCAGTACAGCTTTTGACACCTGGGTCTTGATGGGAGTGCACTTACTGTGTAATCTCTATGATGATGGTAGAGTTGCCTCTTTTGAGCAGCTGGTACAGAAGTTTAATATTCACAAGTCACACTTTTTCAGATATTTGCAGCTGAGACATTTTGTGAGGTCTAACTCTGACTATTTTTCCTTTGTAGCCTTCTAAACATTTTGTGGTTAAGATTTTGGAATGTAGGTCTGATACCAAGGGGGTCCTTTGTAATAAATATACACTACTCAGTTCATACCATGAGACCAGTTTAGACTCCCTTAAACTGAAATGGGAAGCAGACTTGGAGGGATCCATACCAGAATCAATCTGGAAAAGGCTCATTAAGAACATTTACTCATCTTCTATCTGTGTGAGACACGCTGTCGTTCAATTCAAGGCGGTGCACCGGTTGCACTGGTCCAAAGACAAGCTGTCCAAGATCAAAGCTGACCTGGACCCCGCATGTAATCATTGCAAACAAACTCCAGCTACACTCTTGTATACATCCTGGACCTGTCCCAAACTGCAGACCTTTTGACAATCTATTTTTGACACTTTCTCTGGGATATGTGCAAAACTGTACACCCATTACCACTCATCTCATTGTCCATGGGTGGTCCCTGTAGATACGTCCTTCAGCAACTACGAGAAGGATGTGATTGCTTTTGGCTCTCTTTAGGCCAGGAGACTTGTTTTGTGCAATTGAAAGAACCCACACACACCCAGCATATACAATGGATAAGAGAAGTGACATATCATATCTATCTAGAAAAAATAAGATATACCCTGAAGGGTTCTGTTAAGAGATTTTGGGACATGTGGCAGCCCTTTATGTTGTATGTTGAAAACTTGTCAATGCCTGTGTAATTCATTTTAATTAATTTATGTATGTGTGACTGATCTGGTGTGGGAGGGAGGGAGTGGGAGTTTTTTTTTTCCCTTCCGTTTTATGTTATTTCTGTTGTATGTTTAAAATGAAAAACTAATAAAAAAGACTGATTTAAAAAATATATGAAGTGGTTTATGAGCTATTTTGCTAACAGACAAACATGAATAGAGTTTTAAAAACAGATAATGCAAATTAAGTTAGCAGGGATGACTTTCAGCTTGAACTACACCAAGTTCTGCTCAATAATTGTAAAATTGACTGAGGTAGACATTTTGTTTTTTCTAAAGTCACTTAGCTGTGTCAGCCATCTTGAATGTTGTTGACCCTAAAGTAAAACGGTTGTAGTTGTGCAGTCAGTGATTACTCTCTCAGAGTTTCATTAAGGTCTGTTCAGTGGTTCATCAGACATTATGCTTACACTTCAAACAAATGAACACATGTACAAGTAACGACTAAAAGCAGAGGTGCAAGAAGGGAAGTGAAATTATTTTTGACACATCATCGGTGATGATCTTATTGTGTATCCTCAAGATAATTTCAGTCTGCAACAGCTTGGATTCTGTTTTATTGCTCTGATCATTGTTTCAGAGAATAAAGGAAGTGTAAAGAAATGAGTAGTTGTTTAAATCTTGGAACATGATTGCATTGCTGCGATGACCTCCAGTAAAATGAGCACTCCGATAAATTAGTTTTTAGAAAACCAGACAAAGTGGTCTTTCTCAAACAAAAAGCTGTTTAACGCATTTTATATTTAACAAAAAAATTCCAGTTGACATTCTTTTTTCTTTTTTTTGCCAAATATTTTGCAAACGTTAACCTTCAGAGGTCCCTAGAACTATTCACTGAGAAGGAAATGTCAGTCTTTGTTTCTTCTTTATGCAAATCTGTGTTTTCACGATGAAGGAACCAGATATTTCTGTTGTTGCTCAAACCACAGTGCCTCCGAGATCCACGCAACGTGTCCTTTGGTATCAATGCTTTATAAAAAGGTGACAAAGTCTGCATATGGACGTAAGAGGAGTGATTCTGGTACTTTTGTCTATCTCAAGGTTGGACTTTTTGAGCTTACGTTTTCTGAACTTCTAGGGGAAAAAAACTATTTTGTTTGAGACCAATTTTTTAAAGATTCATTCTCTTTTTATTTTTTCAAAACATATATATGAGCAAGGAACAATTGGCTGAAAATACACACGTTCACTCAGATAACCCTGCATATTGAGGAAGGATGCAAAGTATTATAGGAGTAATGACCAAACATTCCCAGGTTGTAATAAATGGAAGGATCCTTATGAAAAGATGTACATATAATATCTTGAAGGAATGCATATCACCCTCTGCATTTCATGTCAGCACTTTTAACTAAGATTTTCTTATGATGGGAAATTATGGACTCATGCTAATTTTAGATAAAACCTTAAAGTGAACCTTGTGCAAGTTCTTGTGAAGTAGTACCTTGCATGGTCTTGTTTATGTTTGGAGTATGTGTTGTGAATGACTCTCAGCTATTACCACACTAGACTTTAGCTCATTTTATGTAAAACTCACTGAGGGAAAGCCAGTTTTGTGTAGGCATAGGATGGTTAACTGATTCCAAAAGTAAATCTGTTGCATAAGTACAGCAAACTATTACTTGATTAGAATTTCCCTGAATTCCATTCCATTCAGTCCAGTTCATTCCAGTCCATTCCACTTCAGGCCAGTCCAGTGGTTTATGAGGTTTTGCTAACAGGCAGACAATGTTAATGTCAAAAGCTAATGGCGACATTTTTACACACATTTTGCATGATCAGTTAAAGCTCAAGGAGATCAGTATTAGTTACTAATCTCAAATTTTAGTTCAATATCTGCACATCTGAATGAGTATACAGTACAGTAGTCCCTCGCTACTTTGCGTTTGACTTTTGCAGACTCGCTCATTCGCAGTTTTTCAATGACTGTCAACTTTAATATTACTCACGTGATTGGGATGGTACGGAATAAAAAGTTAATGAAAAATTAAAAAAAACTTCAGACAGGTGCCGCCATTTTGTAGTTGTCTTGCAATAAGCTTATCCTATCATGCCAGTCAAAAATAACTACACTATCCAGAAGCCAACAGTGCATCCATGCACTGTCTGCTGAAATGGAGGGAAAGTTTTGCAAAGCAAAAAAAGTAACATTCTATCTATGAAGCTCACAGAACTGGCAGGAAAGTTGCAAATAATCCGGAAGCTTCCTGAAGCTGAATTTTCCACGTGCACATAAAATTGGAAGAGGTGGTGGGCTTTGTCGCTGCAGGGTATGTCTGCAGAATCAGAATTGAGCCCGACCAGAACCGAGCTGCTGGTCTGCAGAGCTGGTGAGTAAAACTTTGCAGTACTGTACAGTACATATACATATGTCCTTAAAATGACATAGGTTTAAGAGTTTAGAACATTATTAAGAACATTGCAAGAGTGTGGGAAGAGTTTATAAGCCTAAAATATATATAAATACAAAAATAAACATAGCATTCCTGCATCGCAGGGTTTCACCTATTGTGGGGGTGTTTGGAACATAATCCCGTAATAATCAAGGGACTACTGTAGCCATTTTTGTGTTAGTTAAGACTGCTTTGTTGTGGCAGCCATCTTAAATTGAGCTGACTTGATGTACAACTATTGTTTACTTCCTGACAGTTTCATGAAAATGTATTCAATGATTCATGAGATATTTTGCTAACAATAAAGACAAACACACACACAGACGTGGCCATAAATATTATCAGCCTGCCTTTACCTTTGGCAGTGTCCGATAATAAATTAGGAGAACCAACACCTGCTTTGGCATCCATTACTGTGTGAAGGTCTCAGCCCTGTCAGATGCTAACTAATTAATTTGGGAGTCGTTTGGAGGCTGCCCATGGTTCGATAAGTTTCTTAATCAAAAGTCAAGCCAAGAAACTTTTCTCGCAGTTTGAGAGCTGGGGTAGATGTATTAGAAATACAGCACATCAAACCAGAACAAAGAGATTTCCCAGCTTCCCAGTGGACCTGCTGGTGGTACGAGCACACAGTTCTAAGCTGGATAGGTTACGGCTGTGCGAGGGAACAGCCAGTGATCTGACGAGCTTTCATCTCCAGAATCCATCTTTTCTCTGCTTAAAGTTAGTGTGCAAAATGTGTGTGTGTGTGTGTGTGTGTGTGGGGCGAGCACATGTCCAAGCATGTGCACTACTCTGCTGTGATTTTGTTTGTGCAGATTTATGAATGCATGTGTGTTAATAAGCAAATGCCCACACTACTTGCCATCATGGCTGAGTGACTCTGCTCATTATCCCCTTTTCTTTTCCTGCAGCTGAAAGACTGCAGGCACTATTTAGCTGCTAGATTTCTGTACCTTTCCCTGCCCACCACCACCACCTCCTGTTTTTTTTATTTTTATTTTTTCATTTTCAGCCATGCGAATACCTTTTATTTCCACTGCCGTGTTTCTTTCTGTGTCACACACAAACAGTGCACCCCACGTTGTGAGCCGTCAAACTGAAATCCACATGTATTATTCAGGCACAGTCGCAAACTAAGACAGAAAGGATGTGTATTCCTTACTTGGACTAAACCTTGAAGCTCGTAAACTGTAAACTGTGTTTACTCCTGGGATGACTGTAAAACTGTTCGCAGTCCTTCCCTCGTGGTGCCTTTTTAAAGAGTGTCTATGAAAAGTTGCTGGAGAATTCTGCATGACGGAGGACAAATAAGGTTAGGGTAAAAATGTATTTCAGCTGTGTATCCTGAGGGGCTGTCAGAGGAGTCTGCATTGCACTTGGCTGATCAATATGTTAAAACATTTATGGACCTCTGCCATGTGTTTGTAATTAAAATTCCAGAAAATGAGCACAAAAATAACTCTTGATGGATTTGGGTCTTGGACTGGGTTTACTAGGATGGACAAATCAGGCCCAGAGTCAAGGTCTGCAGTCACAGCTGATTAATTGTATACCTGCTCGACTCCCATTCCTCTTCCTTCAGTTTATTTAGCTCCAGAAAAAAATCATTTTAATTCACTCTCATTTTGGTTTCCTTTTTTTGTGCCCGAGTAGAAAGATTTCTGTGCAGGTACGTGAAGTAACTGATTTGCTTCAGGAAAGGCTGTGTGTTAAAATCATCAGAGTGGGGTCGACTCCCTCTGCTGCCATGTAATCAAAAGCTTTTTGCTTTTTTTTTTCATAAATGTTTTTCACTGCCTAAGTTGCAGCCGGTAATGTTCATTTCAAATTTTAATCAGAATAACTTTTTTTTTTTTTTTTTTTACATTTTAATTAGATCAACATTTAGCAAAGATCAGCTGACAGGATGGGAGTCTGTTAGCATGTTTCACGTGCATCTGTTTAAAAAAGCAGCTGGGCTGTGATGGTCACCATGCTGAATGAAATTGTTCTGCATTTACTCTAAATAACGTCTGAGTTACAATTATGGATGCACCAGTTCATGAGCTAGTGACTGGAATTACAGTAGTCCCTCGCTGATCACGGGGTTTAGGGACCACGTCATCCGCGATAGGTGAAAAACCGTGAAGTAGGGATACAGAAGTTCAAGTTTCACTCCCAATCTCACTCCTTCTGTGTAAATAAACAATTTAAATTTAAATACTGTAATATTTTAAATAAATAATTTATTTAAAACATTACAGTGTTTAAATTGTAGAGAAGCGCAGCAGGACAGCAAAGGGTTAACCCTTCACGCAGCTCTGCAGCACGGAGCAGAAATGTACTTCTGGGTCAACTACACTGAAACAACTGAACATAGACGTTCTAAAATAATCAAAAATAACTTTTAACACTTTTCTATTTGTGATTATGATGATTTTACGATGTGACATACTTTGAATTTTAAGCTGGAAGACAAAAGCCGATCAGTGCGTCTGGACAGCTAAGGGTTAACCCTTCGTAAAGCCAATGCAGCAGGAGAAAGGTGGGCGTGGCAGAGAGCGGCAGGTGGCAGAGAGCAGATATCATGACAGGCTGCAGAGGGTGCCTCTGTCTGCACAAAGTTGCAGCAGGTGCTAAATCATTTAAAATAATTTATTTTAAATAAACAATGACACTGCTCATGCAGCTCATCCATCAATCAGCCAATTAATTATGTCTCATGTCCACTTTTACATGGAAAAACCACGAAAGAGCGAGTCCGCGAAAGTCAAACTGCGAAGTAGCAAGGGAGTACTGTAGTTGATTTTCAGCTTGTCCAGCCTGACCGGTGCAGTCATTTTGAAACATTATTTAAAAAAATAAAATAAAAAAGTTAAACGTCTGATCTGTGACCTCACCATAGCTAACCAGCTAATTTGCATCAGTAGTGGCATGACTTTGGTGTGCAAGTTGTTTTTCCGTGTAAAGAAGATTTGAAGTTAGATATTTGCAACGTGACTGAACCACCTTTAGCAGCAACAAGTTGACGTGCGTTTTTCTTTCTGTATAACATCAAGTCTCACATGAACAAGAGAGACAGGGCAGAACTCTGCTGGGCTGAGGAGGAGAGCACTGCATTAAAAGTGTGTCACCCTTCTGTCATTTACAATAACAAATGAACTCACTTTGCTGATCTTCTTGTGGTTAACTATTTGTATTTTTGAAAACTAACTTAGTGGTCCCTCAGTAATAAAGCTGTTGGTTGTTGCTTAAAAAATGAGAAAAAAGTTTTCTACCGTCATGAAACTGTTGAATATTGTGAATGACTTAGTTGTCGTCTCATTTAGGACTGAATACTTTTTTATACAGATCAGTTGAAGATCGACTCAGTAACTGCAGGTAAAACAAGCCCAAATCATCATCACTCCTACTTTGCTCCACACTTGATGTGAGGTTGTTCTGAAAAGCTGTGTCTGGTAAACAACTTTTCTACTTCGGTTTCATCTCCTTAGCAGATATTGTTTCCTGGAGTTCATTCATTCAGATGCAGCTTTAAAAACATGTCATGTCATGCATTCTTTAGGGTAAAAGACATTCTCCTGGCAACCCTATCAAACAAGCCATACAATTTTTACCATTTTTATGACTTTATTGTCATGAATTTTAACCTTTAACCTGCTAACGGAGGTCTCCAGATGAAGGTTTACAAATTTTTTACGTTGTTTTCCTGAACCATGTTCATCTCATGGGGTAATTTTGCTGGGATGTCTTGTCCTTAGAGGATTTTCAACTGTTTTAAATGCTTTCAGCCTGTGAATTTTCTTGCTCATGGCAGAATGATGGACTCCAGATTCACCTTTCACCATTCCCACAGTGGTGGGTTGCAAAAGTTGCTTCGCTAAGGTCACTGCTGATGTCATTTCTACTTGGCAACACACACACACCTGTGTTCTCCAGAGCAGAAAATAGCTAAAACTCCTGCTTTTATAGAGGTGTGTACACTCAAGTAAATACAGTTGTTTTATTACTGTAGATATTATGATCACAGTCAAATTCTAAATTTTAATTGTAATTAAAAAAATACAAATAAAAAGGTATGTTTGATAAAGTTTATTTTATTTTTTTAGATAAATCTGAACAGCTGCACACAGCAAGTCAGAGCTTTACGAAAATTGGAAAATAAAAATGGAGACGAAAAACGTGATCTGCACATGTCTGGTTGAAACATTGGCTGCATTTTTGTTTGATTATTGTGATTTTTGTTTTAGACGCAATACCAGCAGCAACAATAAATAAACACAAACAGGATGCAGCTAATGAAATGGCATTACGTTCCTCCTGGAGTCTAACAATCTGCCCGAGGGATTCACATTTCTAATTCGCAACTCGAGAACTGGGCCATTACAGTTTAATCTCTCTCACTAGTTGTTACATCTTTTTTTTTGTTTTTTTTTTTAATTTATAGTTTTATTATTTTTAAATCTTTTTTTTTTTTTTTTTTTTTAACATCACAGCTGCATGCAATACTATACACCCACCTGCAGGAAAATAAAGCCAATTTGTTTTTATGGTAACACCCCCGGAACTGAAGTGTTGGACTCATTCCCAATACAAATTTCTCAAGGTTTAACAAAAATGATTAAAGCATTAGGCCTCATGTTGGGGTTGGCTCACCATCTGGACGGCTGATTAAACTGCGCTCCCCACCCCACCACCACCACCCACTGGTTTTATTCATTTACAAACCCCATTTAATGAGATGTCTCATCTATGACATGGGCCAAGCCCCCCCTCAAGTGGACATGCCATCAGACGTCCTGCACTGAATATTCACTCACAATCACTGCACTCATCCGGACCCTGGACTACAGAGCGCTGGTGATTGATACCGAGGCACTGCAGCAGCACTCCGGGGTTAAAGGGATAAGAAGAGGTTGATGGAGAGAGCGAGACAGAGGAGAAGGACGTGACAAAGGCAGGAAGAGCTTAGAGGATGTGTCACAGGAAACATTCACAAAATGGAAGCAAAGACAAAGACAGTGTGTTAGAAAGAGTAAAAGCTTGGAAGGAAGTGGGAGTGATAAAAAGCACAGATATGTTGATGTGAGGAGGGAAAAACACGACAGTTGATGCAAAGTTACAGGAAGTTATCATTCACGGTTGATTTTTGTCTTAATAATTGAAAGAAAGCTATTCCCCCTGAGGCACAAGTGGAAAGCAGGTTTCATTTTTCAGGATGCAGAACTCTCTGAAGGTTTAACCCAGAATGTCCAGGACAAGCACTTTTGCAGACACTGAAAAGATTAAATGGTGTGTGTGTGTGTGTGTGTGTTGGGGTAAATGCTGTCCATTGAATTGTCACTCATTGCTTTTTCGTCTTGTCAGCGCACATGCAACACATGGGACTGCAATCCGATCACGTAAGACAACACTTTCAGTCGTGTGTGCACAAACCCACATTTTCAAGGAAAAACTACCGTCTTGTTGTTTTGCTTTTGGGACATGCTCCATAAAAAGTTATGTTTTAACCTATATGTTAAAAGGGATAGTTCAGATACTCTGAAATGGGGTTCTGCAGAAAGGTGTATGAGCATTTAATATATTTTCTGTTTTTGTTAGTACTTTGGATGGCTTCAGTTTGAAGAAGTAAGAGGTTAGTTGTGGCCAGATTAACTAGCTACTAATTTGGTCTAAATCATAACCAAAGTGTGTTGTTGTCATCTTAAAACAACTCCTATTGAAAAAAAAAACAAAAAACTTAATTGACTGAGAGAAGCATTCCTTCAAGGAATATTGGTTTCTTCCTATTTTTTTTTTTAACCAACCTTCTTGTACGGTTTGAATAAATTTTATATTTCAATGCATTATTAAATAATGGTTAAATTAGATTATACAGGTAATACTTTCTTTCTGTTCTCATTTAGTCATGCCTTTCTCTGTTATCCACTGCAATCAGTGAAAATGTTTTTCTTCCTTGAGAATTTTAATCAAGGCAACTTTTTAATGGGATTTAATTATGGTATTTATTATTGAAATATGTAAGTAACATGATATGGTCTGACCTTTTCGAAAAAGCCTGGAGGCGTCGCATTAATTCCGAGACATTTTTTCCCCACCTATACGACACGTAGCATTTACATGCCCCGTTTAAAGGCCGTCAGTTGTAACTTTAGGCTGTGATGTGCACCCAAAGCACACAAACTCATTTCAACACGTCCTTGAAAATACCATCTATCAGTGAGGACCTGTCGCTGGCTGAAGTAAGCCAGCACGCTTTAAGACTCTTTCTCAAGCTCCCGCTGTGGAGAAAGAGATGTGACGAGCTGAGGAAGACATCAGATGAAAGTGTTGAAACCTTCAGGAGTTCTCACTCTTCACAAAGCTTTCCAGCAGCTCGCGAAACCATTTTTTAAACCTCTGAGCTCCCTCAAAAATGATCCCTAAAGTAGAAACAGCAAAATTCACTTCTTTTCCCCGCCTTCAAATATACCAAAGCATATCCTCGTATGCTTGTCAACTGTAACAAGCTCTTGTATTCTACACACTGAAGCTCTGAATTTATGGAGGGGATCAGATCTGTCCTCCAAGCTTGTCTTTGAAACTCCTTGGGATGAGAGAGCTGTATTAGTGGTCTTCTGTGGTCTGAGGATGCTACAAACCACATTTGCTCCGTCTCTCCCATTTGCTAATCTATCCTCTGTCTTCATCTCTCTGGCCAGGGTTTCTGAATTGCTGGAGTGACAGTAGCAGGAGTTAAGATTGGTGGAAAGTGGCACGAAGGTTACAGAGTTTTCACTTCTTCTGAAAGAGGAGACCGCATTAAACAGTTTCCTCGTCCCAACAGTGTTATCCTTTTTCATTTCCTGTCTCTGTCTCTCTGTTGGTTTCAGGCTGCAAGGCAACACATTTATCATTAGCACACATAAGACTCTGTCTTAACATGCTGGTGGGTAAATGCTAAGTTGTTGAGTCCCTCTGCTAAGCCTCGACACATGCAGCCCTCTTTCCTCGGTGAGCAGAATAGAAGTAAACAAGATGATGGATCTGGAGACTAGTTTTCATTCCAACACAAAGAGCCTCGCGTCATTTCATCCACCTGACAGAACGTCTGGCCTCGACTCTTCGCAGTATTGTGACGCCACGACAAAAAATGTTTCCAATTTGTTCACGCCTTATTGATGTTTTAGTGGACTTCAATTACGGAGCGGCTGCGCACCCGCTGTTCAACCAGTCCAAACACGGCCGTTTTCTTCAGGAAATATTTTCACAGCACCCGTAATTGCTTCCATCTGTAGCCACACTGCAGCAACGCTGGTTGTGTCATTACGGCTCAGTGAGTTCAAACCAAAACGGGTGGCAAGTGATGCGCACGTGCGACTGAGAGTCTGCGTGACGATCTGGATGCGGGCACTCGTCAAAAACGCCTGGCTCTGCTTTCATGAACAGAGAGGAAACGAAGACTTGAGGAAAGTGCTGAAATGGGACAGAGAGGGACTGGATCAAAGCAGGATGCTTCTGCACCTGGAACACCATCACCCCCCCCCCCCCAAACTATCTCCTACTACTATCATTACTATTATTAATTTATTCATTTATTTAAAAGAAACAAACTAACAAAAAAGAAACAAATTCATCAAACGAAAAAACATTGAATGAAAAGGGTGCAGAAAGAAAAAGAAAATTTTTATATCTGCCCCTTATTAAATATA
>JARVGV010000861.1:25304584-25321281 GCA_031762435.1 Hypsolebias longignatus
TGACCGTAGAATTGTTTGGGTAATACTCAGAAGTCTAGGGGGGTCCAATTACCGGTTAGACGAGGGCTGGAGGGGTGCAAGTTACACCCTGAAACGAAAGAGAGGGAAGAATTGAGCGTGAGATTGACAGATGGATTGGTGCAGCATCTACAGTATTGTGGACTCTGTACTGGCCCTTTGTGGTGAAGAAGGAGCTGAGCTGTAAGTCTACATTCCTATTCTTCCTACTTTTAACTGTGGCCACGAACTCTGGATAATAAGTAAGTAAGTGCTATGTGTTGTCATCACTGTATGTTTCTATAGAACGACGGAGTTAGTTCTCTGCATTTAACCCATCACACCTGAGGTACACCCAGGTGGAGCAGTGGGCAGCTATGTAAGCACCTGGGGAGCAAGTGGGAATTGAGTGTCTTGCTCAGGGACACCATGACACGTGAATGGTGGGGAGAAAAAACACGACTTTCTGGTCCCAAATCGGCTGCCCTACCTCTACTCCATCTTTGCACCTATAGACCGAATACAGGCGACTGAATCAAATTTTCTCCGCAAGGTAGCTGGACTCTTACTTAGAGATAGGGTGAGAAGTTCAGTTATCCGGAGAGATCCGGAGTAGAACTGCTGCTCCTCCACATCGAGAGGAGCCAGTTGAGGTGGTTCAAGCATCTAGTAAGGATGCTCCCTGGGTGCTTCCCTAGGAAGGTGCTTTGGGCATGTCTGACTGGGAGGAGACACGGGGAAGACCCAGGAAATGCCAGTTTGGTTGCTTGGTTGGCCTGGGAATGCCTTGGAATCCTCCCAGCAGAGCTGGGAGAGGTGGTTGTGGAAAGAGATGTCTGAGCCTTCCTGCTCAAGCTGCTGCCCTCAAGACCTGACTCTGGAACAAGTGGAAGAAAATGGATGGATGGATGGATGAATTTGTTTGGTGAGCTTTCCCTGTAAGTCTGCTTTTGCAGGTTCAAATCCTCTGAAATATGATAATACCACATTGAACATTTCAGTGCCAAGAAAGTGTAGATCTTGAGCAAGTTTTGTGTTTTTATTGGAACTGAAACTGCGTTGTGGATTAAAGTAGCCATCAGAAAATCTGTAGTGAAGCTGCACTGATCTGATAAATCAGCAAATCTGGACTTGAGTGACTGTGCTACACTATTTCTTCTGAAATTTGAACATTTGAAAATGTTTCATGATATGAAAATTTATATTTACACAAATGACAATAGCATACAATAGCTTTGTTGCTGCTAGTCAAAATATGAGTACTTAGGTTGTGTATAGTGCAAGATATTGACACACACTTTCCAAAGAAATTAAAAGTTGCAACAAAGTTATGTGGAATTTTGAAAGTCCAAAACATTTTATACAGAATCCCATAGAATAATTGACATTTTTAATTTAAAGATTATTTTTTGAAAGTGTTGGCAGAACATACTTCTCCACATTTGTGGGTACTGTATGTTTTAGAGTGAACACAGGGACAGCTGACTTAAGCAATAGCAGAAATCATTGACCTTAAATAGCTTCTTCCAAGTACCGGTAAATGT
This sequence comes from Hypsolebias longignatus, assembly GCA_031762435.1. Lineage (NCBI taxonomy): Eukaryota > Metazoa > Chordata > Actinopteri > Cyprinodontiformes > Rivulidae > Hypsolebias > Hypsolebias longignatus. The sequence goes on from JARVGV010000861.1 coordinate 25,306,126, forward strand.
GTATGAATGTTTATATGAGCATTTACACAGTCATGCACGGGCGCGCACACAAACACACACACACTTGCATTGAAAGGAGACCACAGAGAGCTGACTGAAAGGACTTGGCAGCATTCTTATCTTCCTCACATTGCTGGGTGACTCACGGCATTAGCAGGCTACACAGTCATTAGGGGCAAGAAGACCTTTCATATCTCGGTCAGCCCCCCAACTCTCCTCAGGGTCGGCCAGTAGGATCTAACACAGCCCACCCACCCCACCCACCCCCTGCACCATAGCTCTTTGTCTCAGACCCTCTGTTCCCCATTGTACTTCTGTTTGGCACTGTCACCCTCAGATTTAATGTCAGGTGTTCTCTCACTGTGTTACATAAGTCATTTTTTTCTGTGCCTGGTGGGGACAGAGTCCATGTTTCCCCATCAACCGCATCCATCATCACTGTACACACAAAAACCTACAAATGTAATATGTGCTGTTTATGTGTGGCCAACGGCAGCCAGGAATTTGTGAGCTGGAAATCTAAGAGGTATTGAGGCGTGGGCTGCTGAAGGTTGTTTGGACATATCACCCCAACTCATTCTTACAATGGTTTCCTGACGCCCACTGACGTTATGTGAGGGCAAAGACTGTGGTGCAAATTCAGGATGGTTGAACAATTTTTAAACCAGTAGGAACAATTCTCCTCCCCGTTCAACCAGTGTGAATGATTCTCAGGACTTCAAAAAAACTTAAAAAAATAGAAAATAAAAAAAAAACATTCACACATGTACAGAAAAAATTAACACACACAGAAAACAAAAAAAAAAAAAAAAGAAAAGGAACTACCAGTAAGTCATGATAAAAAAATATAAAAATGTCCCATATTTTAGTATTTTAGAAGAGCAAGTCTCCACATGTGTAAATTGTAATGTAATGTAATAGTAAAAAACATGTGGTTGCCATGGTTCATTTGTACTGAAATTCTACTATAAATCATGCAATTTGAGTTTTAATATTTTTTTTTCCCTTCGCAAAACAGAACTGACTGACACAGCCTAGTTTTTCCTGAGATTTTATGACAAAATATGTGAAGCACTGCAGCGTAAAAACACAGATTTTTGATTTGCAGCACATTCAAACTGTGATGAGATGAAACACAGCTCACTGAATGGTAGCAGTCTGATATAAACATATGAAAAGAAAATGTAAAAATAAAAAGGCTTTCAGAATAAATCATTTTTTTCCAGCATGTACCGGTAATGACCATTACAAAATTTTGTACAAAGCAAAATTTGACAAATGTGGCACACAAGACAAATGCATTAATAATATATCCCCCCTAAAAAAAAAAAAAGCAGAGTGGAATAAAAAAGAATACAACAAACAAAAACACTTTATAAAACATAATGACTTAAATTAAGCTGTCATGCTCAACTGGAGATAAATACCAAAGAGAACAGATGGTCTTTAATAAGCAGGAGCAGCAGCTGCAAAAGCACAGTCACCTCTACTTTTGTGTTTAAATCTTGGGCCATCTAAGGGCATCTGGTGTTTTCACCCCAACATTTTACATTAACTATGATGATATGAAAGATCCTTTTGAAAATACAAGGTCAGACTTTTTAGTAAGAAAACAAATTAAAAAAAAGCTGTAGAGTGAGGCAGACACTGTTTCTATAAAAGATAACCTGCTGCAGATGACAATAAGAGGTCTAATCTAATCCCACATGAGACATTTCAAGTTAGTCAAAGTTTAAATAAAAGTATGGTTAAGTTTTAGAAGATCTTTGGAAAAAAATCAGGTTTTGAGATTAGAGTTAGAAAAAAGGCTTGTTTAGCTCTACTAACTGATATGCTTTGGACATTTCAAACTTAACAAATCTGTAAAACATTCCAAAAATGTTTGCTCCTTTTTTTATTGAGTGTTGCATCAATCACCAGCAAAATGGTGAAAATTGGCATTACAGTTCCAAAATTCAGACCTCAAAGGTAAGCTTTATAATTAAATTAGGACAGGGCCAGGAAAGGAGCCATGAAGAACGCCATATATAAAAGGAGCTGCCGTTCATTTCATAGACAAACTCTCAAATTATATATACAGTATGACCTAAACTTCTTTATAAAAACTTCTTAACATACTTTGAAAATTGTTTTTACATGCAAGAGTTTATTGTGATGGACTTGTGACCTGTCCCTGCTTCTCGCACAGTGATAGCTGGACATGGGCACCAGTGACCCCCACAAACCAAAATGGAAGAAGTGGGTAGATAATGGGTGGTTTGATGGATGGATGGATGGATGGATGGATGGATGGATGGATTGATGGAGTTTACTAGTTTTGACCTTAATTTTGACAATAATTTGCACCATCCTATACAAAGAATATTATATAACTTGTCATGAGTAAAAGCTGCTTATATTTGTATTCAGTATGGCAGACATTTATTTGTCTTGTGTCTATTAACATATCTGTGCTACCTTTAGAGTGACACGTTTGACTAGTCAAAGTCATCCAGGCTTCTTTATCAAGTATTATTTTACTTCTTGGGCTGAAGTTAGTCTATTTCCCTCTTTTACCCCATCGACAGTAGACGTGGTGGTCACTGGTAACATCAAAATATTCATCCATGTTGAGGACTTGTCAGGAGAATGGCATCATTTTGAACGTTTGAATACATTTATGCAAAACAAATTTCTAGTTTTAAAGAAAAGTAGGAACTTGATGCAACATATAAGTAACAAACCATGGTTGTAGAATAATTTGATGAACGTGCCTTTGATTGGACTCTAATGTTATGTCTGGTGGATCTATGAATGGGCAACTGCAATTTTCCTTACAAGCCTAAGAAAACAATATTTAGTAAAAGACTCTTTCACCTCATGTTTGCCCTTCATCCTGCAGATCCTGATATCATTCTTGTTTGACTCCCATGTCCTTTTCTAAAAATCAAATAAAACATTTGTTAATAGTGCTGGTCATATACATTTTAATTATCATGTTTACTTCTCCAAAAAGCAGAATACATCCGTCAAAACGTTTCAAATTCTTGCTGTGTCTGTTTAGAAACTCACTTTGCTGTAAAACATCTCATCTCCTGCAACACTGTCCAACTCCACCCGGAAAAGATCATCCCTGGAGAAAAAGGGAGAGAGAAAAAGAGACTAAGCTGCAGTTCGCTAACACAGCATTATTAGAAGCCTAAAGTAAGGCAAGACACTGCATTAAGCAAACTATGAATATAAGGCTCTATCCCGGAGTAAAAATGAGATGTTATTGCTTGCTCAGGGCAGCGTATATCAATGATTTTGGAATAAAGCCAGACCAGACATTTATTCCACACTCTGAATATGAATTTTCCCATTGTACACTGAATCTGGGTAGCTTTGACACTATAAATATTACCATTAAAAAGGAAAATATGTGCCTCTTTAACTTTAAATTGTTACATACCACATGATAATAACAAGTGGCACGGCAGCTCAGTTGTTAGAGCTGTCACCTTACAGAGAGAAAGCCCTTTGTGCAGAGTTTATGTTCGCCTCGTGCACACGGGTTTTCTCTCACTGACTAAAACCATGCATGTTAGATTAATTGGTAACTTGAAACATTGAGTGAAAGTGTGAATGGTTGTTTGTCATGTGGCCCCATGATGGACTTGTGACCTGTGCAGAGTATGCCTCAGCTGGATAGACACCAGCTTCCCCATGACCCAGAAAGGAAAATATGAGTTAAAAGAAAATAGCAGGATAGATGGGTGATATTAATGAAAAAAACATATCTATCATCTCATCTTTAGACATTTTATAGTAGATTTGCTGCTTTATTTTAGGCCAGTGCTTTTTATGACCTGATTTGGTAAATGGTAAATGGACTGTACTTATATAGCACCTTTCTATCTTGTCCAAATACCGTACTCAAAGCACTTTACAACAAAATCTGTGCCTCATTTATTCATTCATACAGCACTCTACTAAATATCTACACATAATAATCAGTGCTTTAGCACATTCATACACTGATGGAACACACATCAGAGGCAATGAGGGGTTCATTGTCTTTCCCAGTGACACTTCAACATGGTGGAATCAAACTCCCAACTCTTGCATTGGAGGACAACTGCTCTAACCACTCAGCCACAGCCACCCTACATTGGGTCAAGTTTCAATCATCAGAAAAAAAGCATAATCAATGACTCTAGAAAACTTTGGTACACAGAATAATTCATATTCAACTCGATGAATTCAGTGGCTGAAATTTTTTTTTTACATCACATCTCCACTGCTCTGCTTGACAGTTGGTATGGAGGTTTTTTGTTGTGTTTGATTTTTGTCAAATGTGTCACTAAGCTTCATGAGCAAACCTATAATTTGCTCTTCTCTGTCCAAATGATCTTGTTCCTGGGATATAGTCATGCTTCTATGCATTTTTATTATTATTATATTTTAATGTATCATTTGCAATGCATGGCTGTTCCATCCATCCATTATCTTTTACCCACTTCTTCATTTCTGGAACATGAGGGTCACTGGTACCCATATCCAGCAGTCAATATGCAAGAGGAGGGGAACACTGGACAGGTTTCCAGTCCATCTCAGGGACACATGGAGACAAACGAGACAAACAACCATTCACTCTTTCAGTCACACCTAGGGACAATTTAGAGTTACCAATCAGTCTAACATGCATGTTATTGATCTGTGGGAGGAAACTGGAGTACATGGAAAAAACCCACACATGCACAGAGAGAACATGCAAACTCCACTCAGAAAGGCCCTCGGACCGGATTCGATCTAGAAACTTTCTCACTGAAAGATGGCAGCTCTACCAACTGTGTCACAGTGACTGCCTTAAACTTTATCAGAAAAAACAATGGGTAACAATGGATAAGAGATTAACTTTGCAGAGCTTTCTACTGGTCCAAATACATATGATAAATGATTCCAGAGTAAATAATAAAGTTTTATTTTTGTAGATGTTCTTTGATCTTTAACCGTCCTGCATTGAATTTTCTGCCCAGGCCCTTATTCAGGCATATTCAGAATCCTGTAATTTAATTAATTAATGACTTCATCAAGTGGTCACTTTGAAGCTTTCATGTCCTCACACGCCGCCCACACATGGTCCAAAACCTAACACTGTGCATAAATTCAGAAAACTTCAAACTTTGCTGTCCTGCTCTTCCAATAAGCTGATAATTCTGTGATGACCTCTGACACTCCTGTTGAAAACTGTCTAGTTATTGAGAGCTATACTGGGTGCATACCAGCTGCCATTTTCATATTGATTAAGTTTTCCCTATCGGTTGAAATGGGTCTAAAGTGTGGGCTTCGTTTGTGCACAGGGTCATGCTCTGATTGGGCTTATCTGTAAATCTCCAATAGCCATGTTAGTGCAGTGGTATTGATCCCATCTCTCATCCAGCTAGACTTCCCATCTGCGCCGCATGTTTGCTCTTGGTTTCACCTTTTTCTTTGACAGATGGAGGTTATCCTTAGTACATCACAGTACTTGTGCCCACTCATGTGAGTCCCCTTTCAAACTTGGGTGTGTTTATTTAGAATATGTGCTTTTCGGTCTCAGTTTATCGAAACAGCGAGTTGTGAGGGTGTGCACTTAATGAGACTACTACCTGATTAATCTTCTCCTGAATAATTTATCGTCGCTTCCTGTTGTTGTGTTAAAAGATTACCACCCCTCGTCAGCCCTGCAGAGAATGCCTCAGCCGAGAAAAATAACATTAACGAACCCTGGTTTGGCGCTTCCCTTGCTTAACAGTTCGAAATTTAAGGATTCTTAACCCGGTGGAGTGGTTCAGAGGCAGGCGTGATCTCATCAAAGCTGCCTCAGCATTGTCCCAGCATTAATACTATGAATGATAGCAACAGGCCTTCCAGTCATCGTGGCTGGCAACCACTCTGATAACGACGAGGAGAGGGAATTATTTATGCTGCTGCATCTTTCTTCCCTCATCCCCACCCTGTCTCTTTCTGGTAGTTTGAATGATGCAAAGCCTGTGGTATCTTTGCTTTGTTTGTTTAGGCGCTTGCTAGTTTTACAAGAACTGCATGTAGGAGAGAGGCAGTTTTTAATGACAAAGTTGAACACGGAAAATCAAAACCAACGTGAAGAATAAAAAAATAAATAAATAACCAGCCTGTAAGGTAGAAACCAAGGCAGGGGTGTCTGATCATGGTGAGCAAGGTTATGTAAAAACAGCAGCATGAGTATTCTACAACCTGGTGGAGTGGTGCAGCACTGGAAAAATATGAAGCATTCAAGTCTGCAGCTCAGCTGGATTACCTGTTATAAACTGTAAAACTGGCCTCGATTGAAGATGTACTCTTGCGGTGTGCTTCTAGCTCTTCATATGACTACCCCCACCCCCCTCAAAACCAGATTGGTGTAGCTATATTTGATGTTTTTTAAAGAAGCTGCACTGATGCTGCTGCTCTCAGATCATTAGGTAAAGTCCAAAAATCCTCCATTGGGTTCAAGTTTGGAGTTTGGGGTGATCAGTGATGTTTAATGAATGTTGAAATTGTGAAACCATTTGAGTTTGTGAGAGTCTGTCCCTGAAACCAGTCCGACTCTACTTCCAGTGTCTGGTTCTTTTATTCCTGGATGGAGAGGAAACTTGCTCTAATACAAATAAATCAAGAGATATGATTTCAGTTTACCAATTTAATGTTCATCAGGCAGGAAATAGTTACAGATTCAGTGCTGAGACATCCGTCCTACTCGCCTTAACACAGAAGCAGAAGCCCCATTTCACAGAACGCCATGGCTTATATTGGTCCTTGGCTCCGCCCTCACTTCTGGGAGCTCAGCCTATCAGAGTGTATCAGTGGGGTGACTATGTGTGACATCACTGGTCTTATCTGTTTCTGATTGTGAAAATGGATGAAAGCGCAAATCTATCTACATGGTAGATCCAGCAAAATAAAAAATAAATACAGGTAGTCCTCGGGTTACGACGTTTCGTAGTTACGTCGGCATCTCCCTTATTCACGTTACGTGGTTATGTTCGGTTTTACATCGGTTTTACATCGGTTTTATGTCAGTTTTTACGTCAGTTTTTACGTCGGTTTTACGACGTTAAATGTCGTAATGTGTCGGCGCAGCGGTGGAGGAATATGTACTGTACGGAGGACGACGGCATCGCTAGCATCCCTTGTAGGCCATTAGCCCTTCATTAGCCCTTCATTATTGCTCCCAAAACGCAAGGAGGACTCTTCTGATGGCAGTGCATCGAGGAAAAGGAAGGCCATCTCCATGGACATATGTCGAAAGTTACGCAGTGCAGCTGCGGAGGTACAGGTACGTCATATGTATTTACGTACATTCCGACTTACGTCAAATTCGTTTACGACGCTGTGTGAGAACGGATCTACGTTGTAAGTCGAGGACTACCTGTATACCTTATCGGATGTTGACCCTGGGAAGCTCACTCAGAGCAGCTGGGTTCGTCTCATCTGTTCAGAACCGGGCCAGAAACTAGTCCGAATTTGTGCAGACAAGACCAGGGGTCCCACCATGATAATAGGATAACTCTAACAAGTTGTTTTAGGGAACAATCGTCTTATTCTTTAAGAAATGACACTGCAGAGTCCATCAGCAGAAACATATTGATTATTACAATTTTCTTGTACTTGTAGCATCTTCCCCATTTGCTCAGGTCAATCCAGTTTGTGACAGATTCTTTTTTCTTGATCAAAATTTGCAATAAACTAGAACTTACATCATCTCATTGGCTCAAAACTTGTCTCAAACTTTAACATTAGGCCTTGTGTTTCACTCTGCGTTGATCTTGTTTTAGTGTAAATAATGTGCTCGTGCCTTCATTCTTGCTTTAGAACGGTCTCCCACCCCTTTAACCCCGGTGATAGAAAGTCAACATTGGTTCCACATAAACTGTCAACATTTCCTTAAATTTTAACGTGACCTGCTCATGAACCATCTCTTTCTGCTCTGACAGGCAGGAACACACTCGAGGTTAGGACCTTTTAAGCCGCCTTCATATTTCTTATCAATTTTGCTTTTTTTAAAAACATCTCACTCACTGCAGCTTTACGATGCAGTTTGAGGAGCAGTACGTTTTATTGTTGTTGGGTTTTTTATTTTTTATTTTTTGGTAACTTTAGAAAGGAAGAAAATGAGTGAAACTAAACTAGGTGTTTTTAACTGAAAGCCAGCTCTTCTGCTGACTCATTGAGAATGTTCTGTGTGAGTGATGTTGAATAAAGAAAAATTAGAATTTAGAGTTTGTTTAAAAATTTTTTATAATATGCTGACAGAGAACATTATTGTGGTCAAAGATCAAATTTCAGGTCCTGAACTTCTAAGTTCAGGACAAATATATCTGCATGATTCCAATAATAAAAAGCATAGAGATCTAACACAGATGGAGCATTAGTAGGGAAACAAAAAACAAAAATGCTCAGCAAGTGGTTGGGCGCAGTGGTGTAGTCTATGTGATATGCAGGTATATGGAGTATACCCATTAGAAAAGCTTGGGAATTTCAGTATACTCACTTAAAAATGTCCAATGTTGCATGAAATGTTATTGGGCATGTGTCATTGTCAACACATCTGGAACATTTTATAGACACATTGAGTTGGTTCAACCTGTTTTATGTATAATTAATACTTCTGTACTTAGTACTTAATTCTTGAACATGCTTTGCTTTTATACTGTTTTATAAATTGTATAACACATTTTTAATACAAAGCCAATTGTTGTACAAAGCTTGTACAATTATTCATATACAGTATACGGTAAGCATCAGAGACATTTGGAGATGTTCAAAATGCTTAAAAAAATTAAAAAAAATTGACCACTGCATTGTACCAACTGGTGTACTTTGGTTTCTAAGCACAGTATACCCAGTACAAAAATGTAGACTACACCACTGGTTGGGCGGTTTGTCTCAAAAAGAAAACATGTTTGTGTTTTTGAGCAACATTTCTACCCAAGCTGACCCTAACTTCATACCACAGCTTTCACTGACAATGATCCCTAATTTCTTCAGTGGTTTGAACTCCTAAACTAAAAGTGGCAATCTTTCAGTCGTACATCTGTCTTGTGTCAGTGTTTCATCAAGCATGTTAATGTCCTCACTTGTGTGACCCCATCTTTCTTCTCGTCTACATTCAAAGCCTCCTACCAGCCAGGGACTGGCAGCTGTAAACCCCCCACCCCCACACCCTTTAAGCTTTCTTCTCTTTATAACAACCGTTTCTTCTAGACTGTCAGCCATGACACATTTGACAAGAGCAGGACCCCAGTTGACCTTGGAGGTCAGTGTCTTTGGGCTAATAATCGACCTCCAACCTGGCAGCAAGAGATTCTTTACAAAACATGAATACTGACATCTACACACACAAAATTACCTGTCTTTGTTCTTCCAGTCATATCATCAATTGATTAGCTCTATAAGGTGGTGTTTATTTGTATGGATTAGCCTTTTAGATCCGACTGAGGATTAAAGTCCTCAGGATCCACTGCAGCGCATCTTAACAGCAATGTGAAAGAGCTTAACACAGCGAGATGCTTACTCCACCTGGCAGCAGCCAAATACATCGTTTAATTTCATTTTGCAAGGATGGGAAGAGGACAGGGAGGGGCGGCTGCTCTCAGCAGGAGCTCGGAGCAGGGATTTAGTGCTTCTTGCAGTCTGGGGAGCCGCTATGCTAATAGTGACAGGATTTGGGGATGAGCGAGGTGTCTTATCAGAGCATGCACTCTGCTGGAGCTTTTGGCAGCTATACCTGCAGTCTAGGTACACGTTTATTGTACATTTTACAACTCTGGTGCCCTGCTGCGCTATATGCAAACATGCATTTTCACATGAATACATTTACTTTCTGCACTGATTGTTTTTTTAATCACCCAGCTGCTTGAAAAACTATACAGAAACGTGTATAACTTTGTTTTTCCTCATACCATTTCTGCTTTGCTTTATGTTTTGTCCATTCAATATTTTACCACCTGGTCGTCTGGGACATTCGTATTAGCTTACCTCGCCTACTTAGTTGAGATTTTTGCAGCTGTAAGTCATAATGAAGGTTTTGTCACGTTTCCTGGTTCTGGTTATATTTTTAAGCCAACTTTCAGGCTGCAGTAGCTTTAGCTGTCTGGGGTAGTTTTATTATCAGGCTGCGTGTGCCTCTTATAGACCAAGTGCAGACAGAGAGGCTGGAACCATGTTACACACTGCGATAAATTTATTACTAAACTCAGATGTGAGGTCAAACCAGCTGGAGACCAGGGACCGGGTCATTTCCTGGACCACAGTTGTGTCTCGCTGAAAACTCAAAGAAAAAAGTGCCACGTGTTGAAAATAACCATGTCCTGCTATTTATTTATTTCTTCAGCATGAGGCAAAAGGCAGCCTTATTTTTTCATGTATTCAGGTGGTTTCAGGTCAGCTTCTCCAGTAGGCAGGGATGTTACACTTAGATTTAAAATCCTGACGGGTGTCTTGTCCTTGTGTGGCCACAGCTGTGATCTGTCAAGGATCAACACATTCCACCAGACTGACACACATATGGAGATCATCATCTCATGAAGACAAAACCAGAATAAGCTTGACCTAACATTTGTCAGAACGAACCATCTGCCCTCAAAAGCAGCTACTGTACCAGTTTGTATTAAACTTAAGAAGTAAATGGTGGCGAAAAGCATTTGTGGCAGATACCTACTTCACAGTTAAGAATAATGTGACCAAGAGATGCTCGCATGATTGTTAGTTCCTGTTTTATTTTGTTGTGTGAATGTTTAAGAAGCATTCACACTTTTGTGATCTGTTTTTCTTTCGTATGTTTTTGAGCATCTTTTTTCATGCTACAGTTTTTGTGCTATTTCAACAAACCGTACATCAAAAGGTCCAGCTCATTCAGGAGAATGGTAGACTTTTGGTATCGGTGCAACTTTAGCTTTTTGAAATATTTAGCCTTTTCTGACACTTATTTCCTGAGAAAATGAATTGAGTTAATTTACAACCTTTTACTGCTCCTTTCACATTTTGTTCTGGTTCAGCTTTTTCAGCTTCCCTGTGCAAAAAAATAAAATAAAATAAAATAAATAAGTAAAAAAAAATCAGCTACTTTCAGGTAATTTCAGCATTTTTTTTTTTTTTTTGTTAATTATGGTAAGCTTTTTTCAGATAATATTCACAGCTTTGTGCGCATTCATTTTATTTCTGTTTCTTTGAGCCTAACAGGGCAAACATGTTCTTTCTGCTTTCTTCTGATAATTTAATCTTGTTGTAACTTTTAGAAATTTTTTTAGCTAATTTCAGCAGTTTTAAGAAAAATTCACGTTTTTCATGTTAATTTCTGCTACTTTCAGCCCAATTAACTTCTTTATGCTAATTTAAGCTTTTTTTCTGATAGTTTAAGCTTCTTCTGCTATTTCAGCTATAGCTCATTTAATGCTAATTGTAGCTTTTTCAGCTAATTCCACATTTTTAGCTCATTTCAGTTATTTCCATTTCCTTCGGTTAGCTTAAGTTTCTTTTTGCCTTTTGCTTCTTTTAAGCTATTGTTTGCTCATTTCAGTTTTTTTTAGCTAATTTCCTAATTTTTGTGCTCATTTCTGTGCATTTAAACCTAATTCAGCAAATATGTGTACTTTCAGCTTTCTCCTGTTAATTTAGGCTTTTTCTTCCATTTCAGCTACCTTTCAGAATGTTTTTGAGCTAACTTCAGCTGTTTTTCAGTTACCGTAGTTCTTCAGCAGTGAGTATTCTGCATTTTCGCAGGAAATGCAATTTCTCTAGGTTTTTTTTTTTTTTTTTTTTTTGGTTAAAAGATTTTGCTTTTATAAAAATCCAGGTTTATGCAAGAGGAGACAAACAATTTCAGAGACAGTTCAGTTAAAACAAAACAATGATTTTTCTAAAACTTCAGGATAAGCTCTAAAACTCTAACTATTATTTGTTGTCCATCTTTTTTTCTCTTAGTTTAACGGTTGACTCAGCAGTTTCTGTCTCATTTCAGACCTCAGTTCTCTGGTTTAGTTTCTTGCTGTATTTTTTTTCCTCACTGCAGTGTTTCAGCTGAAACACTGACTGGCCTTCTGAGGCAACATCTCCAGGATCAGGAAAAGATCACAATTTAAGATACAAAGTAAACTACAGCGTTTCAAAAACGTTGTGCCTCACTAATATGTGACTGTGTGACACGGGGGATCAGTGGATTTTACACTGTGTGCTCTCAGAAGCCCTGAGGTACAGCTATTCAAAGAAAAAACTACTGGCCTTGTTTTTGTTTGATTATTATATATTATATGTGAAAGTCCCGTTGTGGTGGATCAGAAACAGATTTGCTAATGGACACATATTTGAGAAAAATGATGTTTAAGATATTTTAGTTTATGCAACATGCAATGAAAGTGATGGGGGAGATTTTCAGTAGTGACTAGTTTTAACAGACCATCTGACAGTTAAACATGTTAAAACAAAACATATGTTAGGATGTTGGGAAGACTGTAAGTGATAAAACCAAGCTGTGTATCAAAAGTTCCAGATTTTACAGAATAATGGTGATGGGCTGTAGATAAATAGTCACGTCAAATTGGATTGCACATTTTAAAACAAACCATGGATTATCAAAATGCTGTTTAAATTATCAAACCAATAATAAACAAATCAAAAATACACGTATTTATGATTTTTCATATATGAAGAAAGCATTATTAAATAAAACTAAAATAAATAAATAAAAAAAAAAACATAAAGAAGTACCGGTATATCTAAAAAAAGTTGTCTGGTCCTCTGGACAACTGGACTTGACTTTTAGATTTTTCTGCCTGGACTATTGAGTATGCATCAGGATATAAAGAAGTATAGTTTAACAAATGGACAAAATATTCTGCTTGACTCAGACTAAAAGCTGAAACAAATGGGTTTATGCCATGGATTTAAATGATTATTGTTCAAGCAAAAAAGTTTTGTTGAAAAGGGTTTGTCAGAAGTAACGGATGAGCTCTGGCTGGAGTGTGGCAGTGTAACGTTTCAGGAAAATTAAGTATTATTATTATTATTATTATTATTATTATTACAGTATTATTATTATTAAATTTCAATTAATTTCTGAAACAGACAGGAAGTCCGTGTCGGGAGATTAATATATGATCATACAGTTTTTTTGCTTTAGTTGAAAAATAAATAAATAAAACAACTAATATAACTGTAAAAGCTTAACTGAGATGATTTTATCATTTAAAAACATGGTCAGAAATTACACCAAGGTTTCTAAGAGATGACCTTAAAGACCTAAAGAGACAATAACCCAGTCATAATCACTAATAAGGTTAGATTTTCCTAATAACATTATATTTGTTTTATTTTATTTTTTTCATTAAACCTTTTATTTATAAAGGTTAGTCTCACTGAGCCACAAGGACTCGTTTACAAGAGAAACCTGTTTTGCTTACATCTTTAAAGATGAATGTATATCTATAATCAATTCAGCAAGAGTAGCAGCAGACTGTGAGCTGAAGAAGGCAGACAAATCCAACAAAACAGTGAAGTGCTGCTGATTTGTGAGAATGGATCATCTGGGGAAACATGTAAGAAGAAGACAGGGCTTGAAACGTACAGAAATCTTTAAGTTTATAAATATGACTAGAACCCTTTAAGAACTGTACTTTTAAAGCTCATGCTCAAGTCCAGACCTGACAGAAGGACTTACAGTGTCACATGAAAAAAATTCAAACTTGGTTTAAATTAAACAAGCTGTCACTGAACATTGAAAAAACTAATTATACGATATTTGGTAAAAAAAAATAAAATAAAAAAAAAGTCAACTGTGGATTTTCTTTTTAAAATTTATGGTGTTGAGATACAAAGAGTGAATGAAGTAAGGTTTTTGGAGTAATCATCGATGATGAATTGTCATGGAAAAAACATATAGATTTTGTAAGGACCAAAATGTCTAAGTCCATGGCAGTACAGTACTATATTAAGTGAGGGACTTACTGACTGACAAGACTTTATGTTTGCTGTATAATACAATTGTTGTGCCACATTTAATTTATTGTATTGTTGTCTGGGGTACAGCATGTAAAACTTTAACTAAGTCCATTTTAATTTTACAAAAAAGAGCTATAAGAATTATCTCAAGAAAATATTATTGTCATCCTTCAAGTATTTTATTTTATCAACTGAAATTACTTAACTTTTATGATTTGGTGGACTACTATATTCTGTTACTAATGTATAGGGCTCAGAATCATATTTTGCCATCGAACATACAAGCATATTTTATAAAAAAAAGGAGTAGTAGTTATAATTTAAAAGGAATGGATATTTTTGTAAAGCCAAAGTTTCGAACAAGTTTAAGAGGTAGGTCAACTTTAATAAAGGGAATTGGTTTATGGAATGGGTTGAATAATGATATTAAAAAAGAGAAATCATTATTTTTATCTAAGAAAAAGGTCAAGAATATTATGTTAATGTGATATATTTAAGTTAGTTATATTAGGTAATATAATGAAACATTGTAATAAGTTTTTTTTTGTATATCTGTGGGTATTGCTTGAATTGATTGTTTGAATGAATTTTGTTAAGAAGGGGCATGAATTATAAGATTTATTTTTCTTCTGCTGCCTTTTATTTTATAGGCATTTTATGTTTTTTTTCTTGAAATTATATTGTTCTTTTTAATTAAATGAATAAACAAACAAACAAACAAAACAAACAAACATGTTGGAGTGTGTTGGGGAGTACCTGGCACCGATGTAGAGAGTCCGATTGACCTGAATGATCCTCTGGATGTGCAGAGGCTCATGCCTCAGCCACGTTCTGTGCGGTCGGCCCAGAAATACAGGGTATCGTCTCACCACTGCCAATAAATTGAAAACAGAAACACAAGATTATTATTTGTTTTGTCTTTGGCAAAAAGGTAACGACAGCAAAACGATTTTATGATTTAGTTTTTGTTTGATTTTTGACAGTTTAGCAGATTTGACATGTCATCAGGCGGCACGGCGGCTCAGTTGGTACAGCTGTTGTCTCTCAGCGAGAAGGTTGCTGGATTGAATTCCGAGCGGGGACCTTTCTGGGTGGAGTTTCTGTGCATGTGTGGGTTTTCTCCAGGTACTCCGGTTTCCTCCCACAGACCAAACACATGCATGTTAGGCTGATTGGTAACTCTAAATTGTCTCTAGGTGT
>JARVGV010000861.1:25333402-25346810 GCA_031762435.1 Hypsolebias longignatus
TAATTGGATTTATGATAACTGGTTCCTGCTTTTTGGATTTGGCTGGTTCCTGGTCTATAAACACAAAAGGAAGACGTCAGCAGCAAATCTGGATCTGGTCAGGCTGCCTGCCTTACATGATGGCTTGGTTCATGTCTCAAGAAACCAGACTTTTGGCTGAATGGATTAGATCTCAGGGATTTTCTCAGTCACGCTCCATTGGTATGGTCATTTTAATTTGGACATTTCGGAAGCAAGTGGACCGACTCAGACTGAAGGTGGATGTCATTAAAGATCTGCCTGTTCCCAAAACAATCATGTTTATCTGACATTTAGCTCCCCGACTGGCCTTGACAGGCCGCCTTATCTCAACATGCCTGAGAAGTTTTGTAAACCTGACGCATGTTTGTTTGTCCCTATGTGGCCCTGTGATGGACTTGCGACTCGTCCAGGGTGTACTCCGCCCCTCGCACAGTGATTGCTGGACATGGGCACTGGTGACCCCCGTGACCCAAAAATGGAAGAAGTGGGTAAAGATAATGGATGGATGGACGCTCTCCCCCTTCCAATCCCTTCTGCTGAGGAATTCCACGTAGTACTTTTCAGAGGAGCCCAGCTGAATAAACATTCTGTCATCATTTCAGGACACTGGATTCCTCTGCCATTCTTGGCAGCACCCCCACATCCCAGTGTGCACAGATCTCCAGAGGAAACTACTGTATATGAACTGAGTGTTTTTTATCTGAACTCTGCAGTCCTTTCTGTGAGCTGGCTGCTCACCGCCTTTGCGTACCCCCTCCCCCACCACCACTCTGCGTAATGTTGGCGTCATTATGTGCTTGTGTGCAAGATTTTTTTTCATTACCACATTTTTGATCTTCAAGCAGAGGTCAAAAATGTGTTAGGAATTTTTTTGGTCTCCAAACTCTGTGTCATTTTTCACCACTTTTATTGTCTGTCCAACAGATCTCACTTGTAAATGAGACTTTGAGGCTCAATGTGATTTATCTGTTTAAATAAAGGTTGAATGAATGAATGAAAAAAATTCTTATTCCACAAATGTGCAAGAATGTTTCTAGTGACAAACTTGTTTTTTTTTGTTTTTTTTTTTTTCATTATTTACTCAAAGCCTGTGTGTACAGCTAATTAAAAGTTTGGTAACAGCAAGAGTTGGATTGCTAAGCTTTGCAGTTTTAAGTCTGCAAAGAGATGCAAACTGGACAGAAATTGTGTTTTCCCTTGTCCACTACAATATAAATAACATTTTTGGGGTTATTTACACTGAAATGAACAGGACTGACTGAAGGAATCCTGACAAGAAATTCTAAGTTCACAAACCTCAACTCTTACTGAAGCTTTAATTTACTTTTGAAGTCATTAAAAAAATAGCTTTCATATATCTAATTTGGTAGGCCCATTGAACCCAGTTTGAGCTTTTAATTAATTAAAAAGCTTGAAAATGCAGCACTGAGGTTTGTGCTCTATAAAACATTCTGACACTAGATGATTTGTTGTTCTATTGCTCATATTTGACCAGATAGAAACCAATAAATATCCTCAGCTAGACATGAAAACAACAACAATAACAAAATTATGTTGATAAATGTATTACGGTAATAAAACAGTCCTCTAATCGTTAAAAGAAGAGTACTGTACTTTATTGACTACAATATATGCACCTTCTTTCCAGCTAACAGTCATTTTGGATTTCTGAATCTATCCATCCATCCATCCATCCATCCATCCATCCATCCATCCATCCATCCATCCATCCATTTGTTATCTTTTACCACTGGTCACCGGTGCCCATATCCAGCAGTCAGTGTGTGAGGGGCTGGGGGCACCCTGGACAGGTCTCCAGTCCATCACAGGGACAGAGAAAAACAAGACAAACAACCATTCACTCTCTCACTCACACCTAGGGACAATTTAGAGTCATCAATCAGTCTAACATGCATGTTTGTGGTCTGTATGGAGTGTCCAGAGAAAATTCATGCATGCACGGATAGAACACGTAAACTCCACTCAGAAGTGCCCCTGGCTGGAATTTGATCCAGCATCCTTCTCATCAAGAGGCAGCAGTTCTAACGTCTGAGCCACCATGCTGCGATCTCTGAATCCTCACATTAAAAATCATAACCCTCCGGTGTTTTTTTTATTTATTTATTTTTATTATTCTGTAGAACATTT
Source organism: Hypsolebias longignatus (assembly GCA_031762435.1). Classification (NCBI taxonomy): domain Eukaryota; kingdom Metazoa; phylum Chordata; class Actinopteri; order Cyprinodontiformes; family Rivulidae; genus Hypsolebias; species Hypsolebias longignatus. The sequence goes on from JARVGV010000861.1 coordinate 25,335,572, forward strand.
TTCTCTTTCATGATTTTCTCAGTGAGTAATCCCACATCATATGTTACTAACTACTGATTAACATTTGACAAAAAATTGCTTCTAAATGGTCAACCTATCCCTTTATGAGACTTAAGTTTAATGATGCACCTTTATCCTTGGCACAAAGAACAAACATTGTTTGGATCATTTGAGAAACGTTGTCCTCTTACTTTCACATATCAACAAACACTTAAAAAGAGAAAGTCAAAGTATTATCCACTCACTTTCTCTTTTTTGAAGTTTTGCTTTTATTGATTTACAGATTGGCAATGAAGTCAAGTCAAGGTTATTTTTTGTCATTCGCATCACATGTAGTACACGATGTGGAATGAAATTGTGTACACAGACTCCCAGTTACACCCAACGATAGCAAAAATATGAAATGTAAAGAGAAACAATCAATAAGGATCTAAGATATAAACTAAATTAAACACTAATAAAAAACAGTGTTCCGCAAAATATATGGCCAATGGAGCAAAAGTTAAGACAATTTCTATTCAGTTCTATTTAAAAATAAATAAATAAAACTTCTAATTACAAGCCTATAGCATTCTTTAAGGGAACACATATTAGCTAGATACATTTTAGCTAAGTATCTATAATGATGGTTGAGTTATATCAATTTTTGTGTTTCCAAAAGTCATTTACCCATGGTGGCCATTTTAAATTGGACTGAACCTGAAAGTTAACCAGCAGATGTACATCAAACAATAATTCAATGGCAAGTTTTTTTTAAAACAACTATTGTTAGATTAAATAGTGCATGAAGTATTTTATCTCAACACATTTGGTTAACCTCAAAAGTTTCTCAGTCGGGGATGTACATTCAATTACAGTATTACTTTATGAGTGTTTCAATAAAATCTGTCAATTTGCTCATCAAATATTTTCAGACTAATGAACACACATCAATGCACACACGCACATACACAAAGAAAAACACTGACTCATTTAACATTAGCTGTGGGTGATTAAAACCTTTACTAGCTCATAAAATATTATGCTTCGGCACTGAATTCTTTAATAAACAGGTTACAAAAAAGATCGTTATCTTCTAAAAAAAAAATTATTGCTTGGTCTCGACGAAGGCAGACGCTTCCTCCACTGCTCCGTCCCTGCTTTGCTCTTTGTCTTGTGAACCTTTTTAAGAGCCCCTTTTTGTACACCTTCTGAATTGTAAAGTATGGATTTTTTTCAGCTGCTCTCTCAACACATGATCAAATTTTCTCAACAAGAAGACAGGATGAAGGAAAGCCATCTTACATTGACGGAAATGTAATTGGATTTATGATAACTAGATTCTGCTTTTTGGAGTTGGTGGGAATCTGGATTGTCAACAAATTAGGAAATGTCAGCAGCTGTTTAAGCAGTTTGGAATGTGTATGCCGGGCTTGGCAACACTCAGACTCTGTGCGAGCTATCTGTGGACCTGTATCAGAGCTGAGCAGGCAGGACTGTGGAACTTCTGGCAGTGTTCATGGATGGTTGGAAGGAACAGATCTTGGAGAGGTTGTAAGTCCAACTTTGGACTACGTAATCACAAATTGGCTGTTTGGAGTAACCATGAGATGCACTAGCGAGACTGTAAAGGCAGACGTGGAAATTAACAAGCTCGGCCTGACCCAAAACAATGTTGAAATCTGAATCTGGATCTGGCCTTGGAAGTCTATCTCAATTTCTCTTTGGATGTTATAGAAACAAGATGCTCGGCTCCCCTCCCCACCCCCTCCCCAAGGACGTGAACCTGTGTCAGAGCTCAACCAGGCTGGCTGATAAACAAACACCTCTTTTCAGGACTATGGCTGTGGAGGGGACAGCTCTGGACTGTGCTATGCTATGACTTCCCTTCAAACCCATGCCTTTGCTGGCCTCCCTCATTGCCTCCCCTGGTGCAGCAACCTAGGAGATGTGAAGGCACCAAAGGCTGCGTCGCTCACCTGGCAGCCGTACTGGAATCCCCACCCCCTACCCACTTTATGTTTCTTTTTCTGTGCTGAGTTAGTTTTTGCAATCTTACACTGTGTCCAGTGTGTCAAGACACACCATGAAATACTTTTTAATACCTTCTTCCTTTCTTCTTATTTTTCACTTTCCTAGTCTAATGAAAATGGTGGTGCTGCTCTCTACAACCTCAGAAATCTGTCTGCCCCATGTCTGTTTTTTTTTTTTTTTTCTTGATGGAATGTACTGAAATGAACTTTCCCTTTGGTATCAATAAAGTACTGTATATTGGTTGATTGATTGATTGATTGATTAATTGATTGATTGATTGGTTGATTGATTGATTGATTGATTGATTGATTGATTGATTGATAATCTCTAAGCTTTGTTGTGTTTAACGTAGTGAGTGAGGAATCAAATTGTTCATATGTGGATTTTTTGGGTTTTAATTGTTTGAAAATACTTTACTTTTTCTCATCTAAGCAAACTAACTTAAAAATTAAACTCACCTAGATCCAGCACAAGAAAATATGCAGTCAGCAAGTATTGACCCAAACCTTAAACAGCTCTTCTATGCACCGAGCCTTCATTTTGTTTAGAACACTCGTAGCTCTTTCAAGCTAATGTAAAACCATTCAATGAATTCCCTCCAGACAAATAAATACACTGCTTCATCTTCATGTTGCTCGGCGTTCGAGCAACCTGCGGTTTGTTTATTGGATTTTTGCATTAGTGTGAAATCCAGAGCCTTGGTAACTTCACACATCTTTTAAGAGAGTGGTGGAGCATAAGAGAAAAGATGGAGAGAGAAGACAATGAAAAATGAAGAGTGACCTTTTTGCACAGAACACTGATTCTCTCATGCACTGAGGTGTGGAGAAGATTTGTGTGGTGAGAAATATGTCAGCATGAGCAAAGGACAAAACTTTCTATGAAGAAACTTTTGGTTTGTCGTTATCAAATAGTGATAAATGTGCTCTGTCATTGCTTAATGACCAATGTATGATGGTCTATGGGTTCCTTCCTTCCTTCATTCCTCCCTTCCTCCCTCATTCACTCACTCGTTTGGATTCTCCCTTCTGCAAAGGTCACTGCAGCAAGTTAAAGTTCATGAAAGTTTTGACAATAATTTTATGCCGTATCCCCTTCCTAAGACAACCTGGGCTTGAACCTGCAGCCTCAGGATTACAAAATTGCAGTACTGACCTCGTGCTCTCCCATGTCATATTAAATGTCTAAATTATCTATTAAAGAAGTAACATTTAAGGATTAAAATAAATAATTTTGTAGCTTCTAGACCAAAACTATTCAAGTGAAGGCCCGGGGGCCAAATCAGGCCCAGGGGTGAGCTCAGTTCGGCCCACCAATAGGTTGATTTTAAATAAAACTAGATTTTAAATTGTAAAACAAACAATTAATGACAATACCTGTTGGATGTTCGGCCCCTGATCTCTTGCCTTTCAGTAATTGTGGCCCACTGAGCAATTTAGTTGAGTAGCCCTGTTCTAGACCTTCTACCTTAGTTTGTGAGCCTGCATTTGGGTCGCAAGTGTTCACAGTACTGCACAGAACCCTGACAGCCACTACAATATCTCATTTACACAGTCATTTGCCTAAAGGATGTATAATTTCAGGGGATGTAAAGGCTGGTGTTGAAATAAGATAATCTTTGACTCATTTTCACACATGTGAAAGTGCTTCCCTTTAATAAAAAAAGCAGCCTGGTAAAAAAAATAAAACTAAAAAGTGCTGAACGACAGAGCAGTAATGTAATACTTGTTATAATTTATTGCCGAATAGGTATTTTTCAGTATTACCGGAGCCCTACCTTGTGTTGGGTCCCTGTCATTAACCTTCACAATTCAAATTTACAGCTTCAGATTTGTTCAGCGAAAGATGAATGTAGTCACAATCTAGAAGCGGCAGAACAAAAGAGCTTGCAGCAACTCAGGCAGGTTAATTATGGGTCTGTGTTTTCAAAAGTCTTTCCAAAAGAACTTCATTGTTTCATATTAAAATTGTTCCATCGTGTCTTCCTTCCTTCCTAGTTTAATCTTTTAAATTTCAATATTGCTTTCCATATGAGTAGTTGGGGTTGTATTAAAAAGATATATCAAGTCTTCTGAAATGAGTCTCTGTAGAAAGGTTAGTTTAAACAGTATTTAATTCTGACTGGATTGATAAGCTAACGGCTAACTGATGCCTTTAAACAACTCCAATCTTAAATATTTCATAGCAGGTCATGTTAATGCTGTTTATAAATGTTTACAACTTAATCAACAATATACTTATGTGTACTGTAATTAGTTTGCTGTTTTCAAGCACAAATAGCAGAAGAAGTTAGCTGTAGCACTTCCTGTACTTCCTGATGGAATTTAGTCATTCTGCTGGAATAATTGTGCAATGTGAAATTAAACTTCTGGAATTAAACTTGTTAAAATTCTGGTCAGAATTAAACTCTATTTCTCCAGACTGATAAAAATCAAAGAGCTTTCTAAAACACTCATATTCACCTTTAGACAGCAATGTTTGTCTAATTAAAATAGAATAATTTGTACAAATAATGCAACCATCCTAACCATTTCATTTCTTACTTTGTATTTCAGCGTTTGGTTGTGAGTCGCCAAGTTGATTCCTAAAAGTGGTTTTCCAGTCAGTCTGCAATTTATTTATTTTTTTTTTACACATACAGACTACCTGCTTCTAAAAGAGGAAATAAAAAGCTTCTCATTGCATTCCACAATCTGTTTCTGTGTTTGTAGTTTACAAAAAGGGGTTCTATGTGAAAATGCAATCAGTTAGGGAACACCTATAAACACATTTTTAACCTGCTGGGCATAAATCAACATTCAACATTGAAAAAGATTTAAAAATAAGTTTCTCTAATTCTCCAACAGTCTGAATTAAAGTACAGTATTTGGTGGGTAAACAGCAATGGTTAGATACATGAAAAAATACAGAAAGGGGGTTTGTTTTGGTATGCATATAACCAAACTGAATGGAGTGCTTTGAGTTGGGTTTTGTGAAAAAGAGAATTTCAAATGTTCTTTTGAAGAAAATGTCTTTGTTCATCTAAACAGCAATACATAAAATGAGGAGGAACATGAAGTCACATCACAAGTGCAGAGATAGACCTGACCTTTGGCCTCCCACCAGTTTATGGCCATCATTAGTGGGGCAGGGGGCAGGGGCCAACTCCATTAATCATAAGCAAACCATCCATGTAGGAGGGACCCAGCTACACTGCAGTAAAAATGAAAAGAAAACATACTTGTAGACGGACGGGAGGCTAAGAGCGACTCCATCCATCACTGGCTCGAGACTCCGTGAAGTCAGAAAAGGGGAAACACAAAGGTGATAATCCTCTCCATGTCTTTAAATAATACAGAAACCTTTCTTAGTGGCAATAAAGAGCTCTGCAGCATAACACAAACATTCTTGATGTGATTATTCTTGTAGAGTTCCCCCAAAGACATGCATCGGCCTAAATAAATATTAAGGGGTAACTTAATCGGTCAATATGCTCCCAACGAGAGACTGGCTGACCTTTCTGCTCTTGAATCAAGAGGGGAGGATTTATTGTAATAACAATAAGTGACTGTAGGAGGAGGTTTACAGAGTAACTGAGTAGTTTGTGGAGTACAAAGTCAAATTAAATCATTCAGCAATAACAATAAGGAATGTATATCACCTGCTGCATGCATGCTTGAGTTTAAACACAAGTGTTGAGTGAATTAATGGTTAGAATGTGTTGGGGTCAGGGTTGAGTCTCAGGTACTACCACATTAAACTGTACCTCAGTATATGTAAAAATAATTGAGTTACAACCATTTTTGTGTTTGCTAAGGTTATTTAGCTGTGGCCGCCATGGATGAACATCCACTGATTACCTTCTGAGAGTTTCATTAAAGTCTGACCACTGGTTCATGAGCTATATTACAAACAGACTAACACACACACACACACATACACACACACACACACACACACACACAAAGGCAATTGCATTGCATGAACACGGCAGAGGGCAATGAAAGAACAAAGAAAACCAGAAAGTATGAGACAGGATTTAAAAGTAATTATCGAACTTGAGCCAAGAGAGAGATTTGGAAATGAGACAAATGGAAACAAACTGGAGAACAGATGAATTCAGTACACAACCAGAGAACAAAACCAATACAACTAAACACAATCATAACACCAGACACAGTATTCTGAAATGTAATTTTATAGTTTTCACAATCAAGTCTCATATTTCTTGATTTATTTGTTCACTGATTTTTGTAAAGTCTGTATCTAAACATTGTTTTAGTTTTTTTTTTTTTTTCAGTAAATTTTGCTTTAATAATTAACTTTCACTGTTGCTTTAAAAGTTTTGTGTACTCTGCTGCTCAGATCTGTATTATTTATCAGACTGTCTATTTATCAGAATAATTAATACTTTGGGATGACAACATCTGGGCAGCATGGTGGTGCAACTGGTTGAGCTGCTGCCTCTCAGCAAGCAGGTCCCTGGTTCAAATCCCGGTCTGGGTGGAGTTTTCATGTTCTCTCCGTGCATGCATGGGTTTTCTCCAGATACTCCAGTTTCCTCCCACAGACCAAAAACATGCATGTTAGACTGATTGGTAACTCCAAATTGTCTCTAGGTGTGAGTGAGAGCGTGAATGGTTGTTTGTCTCATTTGTCTCTACGTGTCCCTGTGATGGACTGGAGACCTGTGCAGAGTGTCCCCTGCCCCTCACACAGTGATTGCTGGACATGGGCACCGGCAACCCCCGTGACCCAAAATGGAAGAAGCGGGTAAAGATAATGGATGGATGGACTTCACATCTGTACCTGGCATAATAAAGTACAAATAAACTGATATAATATGCAGATGAACTGTATCCACAGTTATTATTCAAGTGATTTTATCCATTCCTCCTTTTGTTTTCTTTTCCCTCTTTTTCCTTTTATGGTTGCGGAGGAGCTGGAGTCTAACCAGTCCTTGTTAAGAGGATGGGTACATCTTGGACAGGCCACAAGTCCATCACAGACAAGTTACTTTATGACAGTTCAAATCATCAAATCAAATCATTATCAAAGCTCTGAACTGATCCAAGCCTATAAAGATCTTTCTGATATGTTTAGCAATGAGGGAAGAACTTGTCCACAGTTTTTAAAACCATGCACAAAGTAAGCATCATATTAACTACATTGTTACAAAAGAAGAAGGGAGGTGCTCAAAGAGAGACTTGGCTGACACTGAAAAGTCAACAAATATAAATTACACTTCAGACCAAAGTGATGCAATGAACTTAAGCTGAACTTCTGATATATGACCTGCAGGAGATCAAACGGGTTGCAAAAGCCCAAGTGTGGGGTTGTAAGAGGACATTAATTCAACACCAAACTCCTGACCAGAATCTTAAATTATACTTCTTACTGCAGTGTTCAAGGAAGATATCCACAGCATAAAAAAACATGATCCATATGTAGAATACCACTCCACTGTCTAACTAGCTTACTCCATGGTCTAAGGGCTCCACTGTCTAACTAGCAAAAGGACCATTAATAATACGTTAATAATCTGTTAATTATCTGATTTTTTCACCTAAATGATATTTTACCAGAAAGTTGTAGGCCCTTCCCAAGGATGAACATTCACAATGAGGAGAGAGAGTTTTTTTTAATTAAATGTTTACTTTGAAGGGACAAACTTTTAATCTGTAATTTTGTGCTAAAGATTGTCAAACGTGAGGTCAGCAAAATTATTGCAACGTACTGAAAATAAATACAGCTTTTAGACACCTATATTCTAACGAGGAAAACAAAACTCTACTTTGTAGGTAAAAATGGAAGATTGAGGATATAAACATGACCCCAAAGTTATTGGCGTAATAGTTGTATAGAAAATGGAGTCCTGCACGTTACCCTGTCAACGCTCAGGAGAAGAGTGATTTGCATGTGAGCTTAGCTAACATAAATTAAACAACACATAGTTTTAAATCTTTGAGTTCTGCACTTTTGAATAGAAAAAAGCTACTTGGATGCAAAGCAAAGAACAAGAAGAGAAGTCCATGCACCTTTAAAAAAAAATACTAACTCATAAGTGGCAGCCCAGTAGAGCAGTGGTTAGAGCTGCCTCCTCAAGACAAAAAGGTCACAGGTTCACTATGTGGAGTTTTAATGTCCCCTCAATTAATGCTTTGGTTTTCTTTGGGTACTCTGGCTTCCCCCCACAGACCAAAAACATGTATGTTTGGTTAACTGGTAATTGTAAATTGTTCCTAGGTGTGAGTGAAAGACAACAGGTGTTTTTGTTTTGTTTTGTTTGTTTGTTTGTTTCACTGGGGCCCTGAGATGGACTTGCAACCCATCCATGGCGAATGCCCAGTATCTCAGAGTCTCACAGTGACTGCTGGAAAAATAATGCCAGCTCCCCTGTGACCAGGAAAGGGAAAGTGGGTAATGACAATGGATGGATGAAAAGCTCTTAGAATGCCATGTTGATTCAATATTTATAACAACAGTACATATTATGACCAAGTCGCCATGGGAAAAGGGTTAATTTAAGGGTTGGAAGAAAAAAAACTGTGTGTCTAAGTAAACAAATTTTAGGTAACAACAACAACAACAACAATAAGATGAATTTCAAAAGTAGGGAGTGTGTTTATATTCATTCACCATGCTCTATGTGTTATGATATTAAGATATAATTTATAACCTTTTCCTCTCCTTTATTGTTATTGTGAATGATGTTAAATGTTTTCATGATATTTCCTCCATATTGTGATCATTCTTGATGTCACTATTGATGATACGTCATCTTTTAAAATGCAGGAGGCTTTTGGATGTTATGGTAGACACGGAGATTATTCCCCATAAAAATCCTTGAGAAATGTTTACCTCCAGTGACTCCCTGTGTGCAGGTGGTTCAGTTCTAAAACCATAAGGATAAGACAAACGGAATGGGCAGTCCCCTGATAAGTGCTCTACAAAACTAACATTTTCAGTTTGGTAAAGCAGAACGGGTCAGAGTCTCAGACAGGAGAAGGCATTGATAAGTATTTACTTGTAAGTGCATTGATCTTCTGTGATTGCTGACTGTTCTCCAAAGCTACACCTGATTGTATATGAATCTTTTTTTCCCACGACAAATGCTAGGGGAAATACTGTACATGCATGTCTGTAAACATTATTGTCTGCATAAAAACTAAGATGCAGATGTTATTATCATAAGCTGCTGTCTACCTTAGTGACCAGCACAAACCAAGATGTTTGGTTTCAAAACATAAATCTAAAAGTTAATGACAAAAAAAATGCACAATACAGGAGTACTGATTAAACTCAAAATTAATGTATATTAATCAGGGATAAAAATCTCACAGCTGTGTTCAGATTTTTATTTATAGAAGTCATCTTGTCAAGAGATGCATTGTGAACACATCATATACAGTATTTGAGGGCATTTTTTTCTGTATCGGCTAAGACAGGGAGACATGCATGCAGCAGTATTTTTCCCAGCAGAAGACTGACAGAGCAGGCTGGCACAGATAAAGATAGAAAAATGTACCTGCAAAGTCCCCAACCTTTGGTTTCCCACACTGACACTCACAAAGTCACGATAGCTGCAGATATGCTCATGCAAGCTCATCTCAGTACATTAGCTCATTGGACTGGACTCATATTGAAATTGCTACCTTTCACCATCTCACAATTTCCACAAATCAGCCACTTGCTCATCCAATTTAAAGAGATATTTCCCACCTGCATTAGTTTTAAGACAAACTAATGCACTGCACTGGTAATGGTGCCTTTATCCTCCCTCTTCCTCACTGTTGTTGGGATTGCCACATCTTCTCTGGTAAACAGACATGCATAGAAACTCACACACTGCACAGTCAGTCAGTGTCTCCAGTTGAAACTGTGCACACAAGGCGGCTGTGAACAAATAAACTAAAGGATATGAACACACACACCCATGCGCCACACACAAATACACAGTCTTTCAATATACTGCAGGCAAAAACTCCCAGACCTGGCTGTGTGCAGGTTTGATCCATCTCACCGTGTCTGAGACGCATGTTAATCAGCCAAGGAGGCTGCCAGTTCAGACGTATATGTCTCCATCTTTCTCTCCCATGTCTTGGTCTCTCAGCTTCTATTTGCATCTATTCTCTCCAATTTGTCTCTGCTCAAGTCAAAACTCTTCCTCATTGTATTTATCTCACATTCCATCCCTTCTCCTCCTCCTGTTCTTGCTACAGCTCTCATCCCATCACAACAAATCATGTCTTTCCTTATGCTTTTACACTGTAATGCATCCCTACCCCCCAGTTAAACTGATGGAGACACTAAAAGCGGGACAGTTTATTTAGAAGCACTCAATGAAGATAAGGAGCTGTTATCCCAACAGACTGATATTTACCAACCTTTTCAATATGCACAAGAGTGACTTATAAACCAACAGACGTCTGCATTTGGAAGTTGGATGAAGGCAGGAGTACTTATAGGACCATCATCTCACAGAACACTGTTGTTTCTGACTTGGGAACGGAGATTCCATTCTCCCTTGAGTACCCTGTAAGGCATCCTCCTTTTTTTTTTTTTTTTTTTTTCAACTTTAATGTTTTTGTGCTGCTTGATTAGGTTCAAGAACCTTGATTTGTTTATGAAAAATAAGTTTTTGACTTAAAATATAATCTTCAAAACTAAGTATATTTCCATGAACAACCCATGATGGCCTTGGAAAGACTTTGACCAAGAAGCAGTGTTGGAGAACCGAGTACACAGAGTTTAGGGGGTGTCCTTGAAGCCAGCTGCAGTTTCCTTACACGGCACTGTCCGTTTACACAAACATGTGGTTCACGGGCAAGATAAGATCGTGTCTTGGGAGCCAGTTTCGGCTTGTTTTGAGCTTCTAGTTTTCAGGGCAGAGGGGAAGAATGTTCTCAACCAGAATAATATAAACATCCATAACGTTTGACCGAAAATTCCCTGACACACAGTAAATTTAAATCCTAGATTTTACCATCCCGCCATAGCTTAAATTTTTTCACATATAGGTCTTTAAGATCACGTTTGGTTGTGATTAAAACATTCCACTGCAAATTACACCAATACACTAATATGTTATCAGCTGTAATGATTTTCTGTAAACAAACATGGTATATTGTAGTCATAAGTAGGTATGAGGCCGATCCGATCCAGTATCGGTATCGGCTTCCGATACCAGCATAATTTACATATCGGGTATCGGATCCATCCTGCCGATACTTTCCCGATACTTTCT
>JARVGV010000861.1:25396405-25410984 GCA_031762435.1 Hypsolebias longignatus
ATTTTTTGAATGTCCAGAGGACCAGACTTAGCTTTTTTAGATTTTTCTACCTGGATTATTGAGCATGCATCAGGGCATGGATGGAATAGTTTGTGGCCTCAGGATTCCATCTCTGCTATTTGCAGATGATGTGGTCCTGTTGTCATCATCGTGCTGTGATCTTCAGATATCACTGGAGTGGTCCACAGCCAAGTGTGAAGCAGATGGGATGAGAATCATCACCTCCAATCTGAGATCATGGTCCTCAGTCGGAGATATTGCTCTCAGTCCGTCAAGAATGAGGTTCTGCTTCAAGTGGATTTCATGTGTACTGGGGTTTGGTTCACGAGTGAGGGAAGAATGTAGAGATTGATAGATGGATTGGTGCAGCATCTGCAGTATTGTGGACTCTGTGCAGGTCCATTATGGTTATCTGGGAGAGACTCGGAGTAGAGCCGCTGCTCCTCCACATCGAGAGGAGCCAGTTGAGGTGGTTCTGGCATTTGTTAAGGATTTGCCTGGACAACTTCCTATGGAGGTGCTTTGGGCATTCCTGACTGGGAGGAGACCTCAGGGAAGACCCAGGACAAGCTGGAGAGACGATGTCTTTCACTTGGCCTGGAAACACCTTAAAATCCTCCCAGAAGAGCTGGAGGAGTCTGTGGAAAGAGATGTCTGGGCCTCCCTGCTCAAGCTGCCGCCCCCTCGACTTCAAAACAAGTGGAGGACGGATGGACGGACAATAGATGATGTCATTAAAAACATTTTTAAACATGACCTCTCAGCTTTAGCATTAAACTTTGCACCATCTTCAAAATTACATTTTTTTTTTATCTTTGATTAATTCACTTCTTGCTTGTTCTGTGAGTTTCGTCTGTCTTGACAGATTTAATGTGATGCTGATGTTTTATATTTAGTAGCAATAAATATTAGCACATTTGAATATGTTTCATATAACGTGTGTAAAGACCTTTTTATATATTTTATTACTTTTCACCTATTTTGACTGTTTTGTCGATGTCTGTCCATTACAAAAAAATTGTATAAATCCAAGTTGTGATGCAGCAAAATAGGAAAAACGTCAACATCACTGTTGATTGTTTGATGTCTTGTTACTCTAATAGCTGTGGCAAAGTTAACCTCACAAACAACTCTTTGTTTCGTAGCAACTGTTAGCAGGTCTGGCTATGGGAGTCCACGGCGCCGTTGGCAGGTCAGTGGTCTTCAATTTGTTTTGTTTTCTGTTTTGTTCAAGTATTTTTTATACTTTTACTTTTTTTTTTTTTTTTTTTGCTACACAGCACATATAACTATATTGGATGTCATGCCAACAAGCTCATAGCTGCATTTGAGAAAGGTGACCTTGTCCAAGCCAGGACCATACAGGTACTGCATGTTTTTCTTGTTTGATGTTCCTGACCTCTTCGTCGTGTTTCTGTCAAACTCGTTTTGATATTCTTCTTATTTTTGCATGCAGTTCAAAATGCAAGAGCTTCTGAGCTACGCCATGAAACTCGGTGAGTCATGATTTTGATGTTTTTTTCCACTAAAACTGTATCTGATCATGTTTTTCGCAACTATGTCTTTGTACTTTTAAAACTGATTTGCTTTCACCGACAGGTTTTGATGTCGGAGTGAACAAGCAGCTGATGTCGGAGCTGTCTGGATTATCTCTAGGACCCCCACGACTCCCGCTGATGCCATGTCCTCACGATCACGCTGAGCTGATTGCGCAGAAATATCGCACAGTTTTTTCTCATTGCTAATTTGTTTGTGCTTAATTTTAAACCTTGAGGTTCTGTCAGCAAACCTATTTTTTGTCAATCGTGCTCACAGGTCGGCAACAATATTTGAGCAAATTACTAACTCTGACACGTTTTAACATTAATCCACCGTTTAACATTTACACAATATCCTTGTTAGTTATTCTTGAATCTATTTAAACTTGAGCATTCCATAGATGAAGCTATTTTCCTATGAACTGAACAACACCTATTGTTTTTGTTTTTTCAAGAGTTACAGTATTTTACTGACATTTACTCATTGTGGTTTGTTAACATGTATCCACTTCTTCCTACGCCAGATTGTTTTTCTTGTGTTTAGTTTGAGATTAGCTGCACAGCACGTATAAACAGACCAAAATTCCAGATTTAAATGGACTGCACATGAGAGGTTGGGGGCCCTGTGGTGGTCAAGCCCGATCTGATAATATCTACGTCTACTTCACAAAAAGGCCTCAGTCATTTAAAGTAGAAACTCTATTATTGGCCAGTTAAAGTGCCAGACTGAATTTCACACGCTGACACACACCATTAAGCCAGTGGGAGGGGGCACACTGGTCCACTTGCTCAGTTGTCTTGGCTTAACAGATTTTTGAAACCTTACGGTCTGCCTACTTTTAAAGAACTCCTTCTGGGAATGATTAAATCTTATATACTCTTATTATGTGTAAATGGGACTTTAATGCTGGTTCTTGATTTACTGTAGCATTCTGGGTGAGGGGGTGGTCAGGCCTAGAGTAATTATTGGTTCAGTCTTCTGAGGTTGGCTCCCAAATGCATATTTTTATTAGAATAACAAACTTTTTATGTTTTGTTCTCTCTGTAATGAGACACGTAATAACCATAGCTGGGAAAGTGTGGTCATTCTGGGAGTCATTGGTCTGCTGACATTTGAAGAATAATCACTAATTATTAGTCCTGTACAGTAACGCCTCCTTTTTTTTCTACTTTCAGAGATGCTATTTAGTACTATACAATAAATCACTATAATGAATAAATGCATTAGTTACTCAAATATTTTAATTTTACTTGAATTCTTGTGCATTTAATCAGCTTGAAAAATAAATCTGATACAAGCTTCACTATTCCAGGTACCAGCTGATTAGTTGACTGATCATTGAGGCTGAAGATTGTAACTACTTTCCAGCCTAAGTAGACTAATCCGAAAACAGTTCAGCACCACAGTGTTGTAGTGACAATTCAAGGTCAAACTGTAGTTTTGGTGGAGTTTTAATACAATTAAAAATATGTAGGGATACCTATACTGTTGTTTTTTTTTTTTCTTTAATTTCTTTATATTTTTCTTTAATTTTCCAAATCTAAGAATGCCTATAAATAATACACTAAGAGCCAAAAATAAATCTAAAAAAAACTGTTTTTTAATACTGAACATCAGTTGTCTATGTCTAAAAATCTGCATCTGTCACTGGAAAAACTCACACTGATCAACACACAAGTTGGCGCTGATCAACAGCTTCTTTTCCTTCAAAATCAAGAGGTAAAAGCTTAGCGTCAAAATACAGTAAATAACCCTACACACACTTTATTCATGCATGTTTACATACTGCGTGAAATAAGCACTGTTCTATAATGCAATACTCTAAAGATGTTGGTAAAAAATATGATGAAAGTCCTCAAATAATAAAGTTTATATCAGCAAATATGCATTTAATAAGCTCAGTAAGCATTCATATTTGAAAAAGTATACAAAGTGTAAGATGTTAAATCTTTTTATTTTATTTATGTATTTATTGATGGAGGATAAGATGTTATACGCTCCTCTTAGCTGCTAGAAAGTTCTAAGACACAAGTGAGTCCACACCAGTAGGCATTTTGATTGTTAACACTTGTGAGCCATGCAGCAAACACTTGAGCTTACTGGCTCCTGACTGTGGCCCGCTCTCTCCAAGTGTATCATCAGTCACGTTAATGAGAGCGCTAATGTGATGCACAGGAATTAGTCGAGGTCCTCCTCAAGGTTGAGCCTCAGGAGGTTTTTGGAAGAGAAGCTTGTTGCCTCGGTCTTAGACTTCCCAAATCTTGAAAATCAGTCCCGAGCTTTAGCGCTAGGGCAACTGAGAAGCCTGGCAACGGAACAAAAACACCCTCATGTACACGCACTCTAAATAACATTTTCCCACTGAAAGTGCTTTGACAAAATCAATGCAGTACTCCTGTTAATCATGCTGATGCAAGCTTGTTGTGGGGAGTGAAAAGAGCTCTGGGACTCACGCACAAGCAAGCGCACACTTAGCTGGCACTTATAGCTGAAAGACAACCAGTCTGCGCACACGCACACACTCCTCATTCTTGGTGTGTTTATGAACAAAACAACAAAAATCAGGCTATTTCTATAACTAGTCTCACAAGTGTCTGTGTCCCCTGGCACTGAGAAGAAAGAGAACTAAAATACAGGCATGACTCAGGGGAAATGTTCTGTAAGATTTATTACCACACACACCAACACACACTTTACTAGAACGGATGCTTGTTGATATATTTCTGTTCAAAAGTTAGAGCAAAGTTTTTGTTCATTTTATTCATTCTTCATCCCTTCTCGTTATAATTCTTCAGGGTCTTTATCAGATTTTGCACAATAATGACGCACATAAAAAAATATATATATCCAGACAAAAACATAAGATTTACTCCTCAGGTGCAGCCTCAGGTGACGTGCATCATTTCCCAGTTCATTTGTAGGCTGTTGGAGCAGGTAATCAGCGACTGCTACCACAAACCATTTTTCAGTACCTGTAAGGTTCACTGAAGCTTAGCCAGTAATGTGTTAACAAATGCCGATTAGCTGTGGCAGCTATCTTGAATTGGGTTCAGTCCAAAGTTAATCAACTGTAGATGTATGGCCAATACTTATTTTTGAACACTTTTATTGAGATATGACCAGTGGCTTGTGAAATACTGTGCTAACAGACAAACAGTGTTGAATCCAGATCTTAATGCCAAGGTTAATGCAAACATGTTGCACTTAAAATTTGTGTTGGGGACAATGCTCAGCTACTACCAGACCAAACTTTAGCTCAATATCAGTCAATTTAGTCGAGTTACAGCCATTTTTGTGTTTTCTAAGTTCAGTGGACTGTGACAAACATCTCCAATTGGATCAACTCCAAATGTTTATCAGATGTAGATGCACAACCAAAAATTATTTTCAGAGGCTTTCATTGAAAGTAGTTCAGGAGTTAATGAGATATTTCTAGCATACATACAGATATAGCTAATATTAAAATTTTAAACACAGGTCTCATAAGATCAGAGAGTGCTCAGATTTGTAAGTTGGGGATCACTCATGTTCATAACTTTTATGGACTGAATTTCTCGATGCAGTCAGCTGGTGGAGGGTTTCTGGTTCTATGGCCTCAGAATTCCATCTCTGCTCTATGCAGATGATGTGGTCCTGTTGACGTCATCGTGCCGTGATCTTCAGCTCTGCTCTATGCAGATGATGTGGTCCTGTTGACGTCATCGTGCCGTGATCTTCATCTCTTACTGGAGCTGTTCACAGCCGAGTATGAAGCAGCTGGGATGAGAATCAGCACCTCCAAATCTGAGGCCATGGTCCTGAACTGGAAAAGGGTGGATTGCTCTCTTCAAGTCGAGAGTGAGGTTCTGCTGCAAGTGGAGGTGTTCAAGTATCTTGGGGTTTTGTTCACAAGTGAGGGAAGAATGGAGCGTGAGACTGACAGACAGATTGGTGCAGTGTCTGCAGTATTGCGGACTCTGTACTGGTCTGTTGTGGTGAAGAGAGAGCTGAGCTGTAAGGCAAAGCTCTCTGTTTACTGGTCTGTCTATGTTCCTATCCTCACCTATGGCCATGAGACCGAAAAAAAAGAGATTGTGGATATAGGTGGTTGAAATGAGTTTCCTCCGCAGGGTAGCCTGGACTCTCACTTAGAGATATGGTGAGGAGTTTGGTTAACCGAGAGAGACTTGGAGTAGAACCGCTGCTCCTCCACATCGAGAGGAACCAGTTGAGGTGGTTTGGGCATCTGGTAAGGATGCCCCTGGACGCATCCCTAGGGAGGTGCTTCGGGCATGTCTGACTGGGAGGAGACCCGGGGAAGACCCAGGACATGCTGGAGAGACTATGTATCTCAGTTGGCCTTGGAACACCTTGGGATCCTCCCAGAAGAGCTGGAAGAGGTGGCTGTGGTAAGAGATGTCTGTCTGGGCCTCACTGCTCAAGCTGCTGCCTCCGCGACCAGACTTCGGAACAAGCAGAAGATGATGGATGGATGGATAGATATTTAAGTTGTGTTTTTCTGCTGTTTTCTTCTGCTGAGTTCGGCACAGTGAGTGAACTCATAAAAGGTTTGCCAGTTGTTTTGCACTGAACGCCCTTCATGATCCAACCTGTGCCAAGACAGCAGTACCGTCCACCAAGCTACCACAGCCCTTTTGAATCCTATAAAATTTTAATATTATTTAACTTTATAAATCTGCAGTTATAGTATGTCTATGTGTAAAACAAAATTCATAAACTCATAAATATGTGGGCAGCGCAGAATAAACGTACAGATTATTTTAATGTCCAAATAAAAAAAAAACTGCATGCATTGTGCATTTCACTGCATTTATTTGGTGTTACATTCTTCATATGGACGTTTTGTCAAGAAATTCCACTCTGCAACTAAAATGAGTTCTCAGTATATGATGATGGGTCCTTTACGTCTCCTAAACAAAACACTGTTACACAGAAATGGTGTGGAACGAGCAGGTGCTTGTGCTAATAATCC
This sequence comes from Hypsolebias longignatus, assembly GCA_031762435.1. Lineage (NCBI taxonomy): Eukaryota > Metazoa > Chordata > Actinopteri > Cyprinodontiformes > Rivulidae > Hypsolebias > Hypsolebias longignatus. The sequence goes on from JARVGV010000861.1 coordinate 25,402,917, forward strand.
ATTAAAAATAATTTAAATTAACTAATTTTAATACAGTGACTGAGGCTTTTGTTTTTATTTTGGTTTTCTGTCTGCCTCTCCTTTAAGGACAGTTGCCTGGGAGTGACAGACAGGCCTGTGGTTACCATGGAGACCCCAATGAGCCACTGTTAGCAACTTTACCATTTTACTGATTATACAGTAGTTTCCACTTGTTTATACACAAGTATGTGCACGATTTGTAATCTTAGAATATTACCAAAGTAAATCCAGATTGTTATAGATTTAGTGTTGGAGTTGTGGTCAGTTAGCTGCATTAGCCCGCGGTCATCAGAAGGCCGGGCGGCCGCGCTGTGGACCTCCGCGCCTGCGCAGTGAGGCCGACTCGCTCTTTGGGTGCAGCTCGGAGAAGGAAGCAGAGTTTCCGGCTGTTTGCAGCGGAGGGAGAGGATCGCTGACGCCGCGAAACCCCGAGGGGAAAAAAAAACGCCACCGGCTCTGGGGGGCTAACCGTTTCAAGCGACGGGTAGTATCTCTTTCCTGTCATACCGGGGGTCAGGGGGCTGGTGAATTTCTGCGGTCCAGGGGGGAGTCAAGCGGAGGGTTAGCTACCAGCTACCGGCATGGCCAGGGACTACGATTACCTCTTCAAGCTGCTCATCATCGGTGACAGCGGTAAGACGATGCCGTGGATGTGAGACGGGAAGTGGGCCCTTTTTCGTTTTTGATTGTTTTTACATGAGGGGAAGGAGAAGTACTGCAGTACTCGTTTATTGTGTGTTTGCTGTACTCGTTTTTTGCGGTTTGCGTCACATTTTATACATGAAAACGAGTGAAACGTAAACCTCCGCCATGTTTTAGTGCCATTGACGGGCGGAGGTGTCCCGACTGGCCATGTCGGGCCGGATACCACCTCCACTGCTTCAGTCGCTCTCGCACCAGCATTTATTTTTGAATCGAGTCAAACTTGATTTTATACCACGATAAAACCCAGCTTTTGACCTCAGCACAGTGGCCGAAGTTTAGCTTTTCTCATTTTATCTCTGATATTTGTGCTGTAATGCTAATGCTAGGCTAACACAAGCGTTTCAGGCTTTTTAGAGTAAATAAGTGCTTCTTTTTTCACTTTTTTTCTTTTTAGCTTTGGAGGTGGTTAGTTAAGACGTTGGTTTGTGCTTGCTTCAGCAGACGTCGGTTTTAACAAACAGGCGAGTCTAGTCGAAGTGAAGTGGTCTGTGTTAGGTGGTGTCCCTCAGGGCAGGTGAGGTTAGTTGTTGAGCTTTTAAGCTTCTTTCCTTTAACCAAAAGTTTGTTAAACTTTTTTAACAAGCTCACATTGCCACAGGTGGGTCCATGCTGTGGAGGTCTTCCGGATTTAAGTTGCTACCTTGTCTCATCCAGCTGGAAGTGTTTTTTTTTTTTTATTTTTTTTTTTAAGTTCTGATCATTGCTTCACTGCCAGCTCCAATCCTGGCACCAGTAACTCACTATTCACAGTCAGAACAAGGCAGCACTGCAAGCCCTGCACATCTGTACACACAGGGTTAGTGTCCCCACTAAAGCCACAGCAGGACGGTTCAACATTCTGCCTTTCTGCACAGAAAGTATCAGGAGGACGATGTTCGTCCGTCGTTGGCTCCACAGACATAAGGGAAACTTTTCTAGGTGCTAGTACTCAATCATGGGGGTGGAGGTTGACTGTTCTTGTTCAGCTTGCTCTCACTAGAGAATGTTTATTGACAGAGCTAATGTAACACTCTTCTGTCAAGTGTTTTATTACATGCATTTGGTCTTAAGGCTCAAGAAATGTCCTGCATCATTTACAAGACTCCACACTCGGTGTTCGCTGGAAAGAGAAAGTGATTGTGGCTCGGGCAGCTGGAAGACGTACTCCTTTCGACCGATTGATGTCTGCTCCACTTTGATATTTGGTTATTGTTGTTTGAACACAATTCTGTGGTTTGGAGATCAAATGTTGGGGAAGAACAAACAGCGGGTTCTGTAAGAGCATGAGCACCAGAGGACTTCCAGTTGAAACCAGAATGGTGGTGTGTTAAGATCATACTGATTCCACGTCACCGTTTTGTTGTCATCTCTGTTTTGTCAGTGATGCTTCAGTTTTGTTTCTGACTTACTTTGTAGCTCTGAGTAGCATTCTCCCACCTGCTATTGTTTAGTCTGCATCTGTATTGAATTGAGCTTCCTTTGCTCTAAACAACATCCAAATGAACCTGCAGGGTGTAGGCCGTGCTACATGAACTCATCCACCCATTGACATGTACAGTATTATAATACTAGACCAAGCGTCCCCACCTTGTCTTGTTGACCGCAATTGAAGCCAGCAGGACTTGGTTTACAGGAGCAACCATGTTGTCTGTTTGGAACCAGAATTTGAGCATCAGAGATGTGGGGCTTTAGTCCTGCCTGCTCTCCCAACACACACACACAAAAGAACAGATTCAAGGATTTTTTTTAAAATTGTCATACCAGCTCATATTTGTATGTTAGTGGTACGAAATTCAGACTCAGGTCCCAGATAAAGTACCCTAACAATTAACAAATAAAACAAAAGAGTACAAATATATTAATAAATAAAGTTAAAAAAAAAAGTAAGATGAAGCTGAATTAAGTGCAGCTTGAGTTCAGCAGTCTGACAGCTGCAGAGAAGAAACTGTTTCTGAGCCTGGGGGTCTTGCTCTGGATGCTCCTCAGCCGTCTGCTTGATGGGAGGAGCTGGAACAGACTGTGCAGGACGAGTGGAGTCCTTCATGATGCGGAGCGCCCTCCCCCTGCATCGTGAAGTGTAGAGGTCCGAGGTGGTGGGAAGGCTGCTCCCCAGTCTTCTGTGCAGATGTACTTTAATAAGAGCAGCCTAGGACATATTTAGTTACATTATATTTTTTAAAGCGTGAAATAACTAAATGCAGCTGAATGGATTAGAATGATCTGAACACAGCAGCAAGGTAAGAACTATGCAAATCAACAAGTCACCACCTGAAAAATTACAAGGTGTGTTGCTTTTCTAAAATAAAGGAGGAGTCCTATTTGTATATGTGGAGGTGTAGGATTTAAATCTTATACTGGGACCTCTATGGAGATACTGTTCTCCTTCCAGGATCTGGATGAGGTCCAGTTTTACAATTTATGACAGTGGTTCCACCTTCTGCAACGTGTCATACTTTGCATTTCTTAAAGAACTAAATTTTAAGGTGCACAAGACTTGCAGGGAATGTTCATGTTTGTTGGTTTGTAGTTGTCAGATCTTAGATATGACAAAGGAAACCATCATTTGACTCACAGTTGTTCATGTGTCTTTAAAAAAAAAAACTAAAACCTCTGAGACTCGTTCGGTGTTTGAAGGCTTTCAGTTCAGTCACAGGTTCATATTGTTCATATTCTTTAATTAGGAAATTAGTTTGTATTTAAACTTCATTCTGTGCTTGTTTGTTCCTCAGGCGTGGGGAAGAGCAGTCTCCTCTTGCGATTTGCAGACAACACATTTTCAGGTGCGTGGCTCTGTCTCAGCTGTGACATGAATTCAGCATTTCCTACCCTGTAGTTCCTGCTCTTTATTCTTCTTTTTGTTCTTGTGCTGGGAACATGGCTGTTTACAGGTAGCTACATCACCACAATAGGTGTGGACTTTAAGATCCGGACGGTTGAGATCAACGGGGAGAAGGTGAAGCTACAGATCTGGGATACAGCAGGGCAGGAACGCTTTCGCACCATCACCTCCACGTAAGTAGATCCGTAGTTGCACTTTGAAATGTTTCCATGTCTGATTAAAGCTGAAACCTGAAGAGAGTCCCTTTGTGACGTCACATTAGACGTTACTGTAGATAAAAGATGTGTTTGCAGATGATTAAAGTGCTTCACGATGAAGCTGGGTGGAATTCCCCACAGATTCTAATTACAGACGTGAGAGGGAGGCTCCTCGTCGTGTGCTTCATGAAGGCAGCAGCTTGGTGTCAGCAGTGTGTGTGTTTGTGTGTCTCACACTGCTGTACTTTGTCCATTTGTCCCTACGCTCACTATGGTTTAAAATATCCTTAAAGTACTATTTTGTTCTCAACAACTCCTAAGAACTGGGGGAGGAGGTACAGGGGCAGAGTAAAATGTCTCAGAACTCTATTGGTACCCAGATATTTTACAAATACAGTACAATAAATACACAAAAGATAATAGGGGGCAGCAGTAGCTCAGTGGTCAGTGCCGTGGTCTTGCAGGTGTGAGCCCAGGTTGCATCAGGTGTAAAACAATGGCCAAATCTTTTGTGCATAATTCCAGCAGTAGTGACCTCTGCAGAAGGGAGCAGCAGAAAGAAGATAACCACAACATCATATAATGTGGTAGTAACATTTTAAAGGGTCATCATACTCACAGAACGGCTCATTTTCTAAATGTAATTCATTTGTGTTGACTCGGGTGCTCTGCTGCACAATGTCAACAGATACAACGTCACAATAGTTTTACGGTTGAAGGAAGTAGCAATAAGACGTGTTGATGTGACAAACACAACATCTGCAAGACCAGAATCTTTTCTTTAGGTTTTGTTTTCAGATTTAAGTGGCGTTTATAATGCTCATCACTTTATTACATTACGGCTGAAACAAACAACTGAAGGTCATCCATTGGCCTCTTATTTTAAACTCCAAACTTTGTTTCAACAAATATCAGTGGCAGTATGTACACAGTGAGCAGACGATAATCCTAAAGCTGTTTGGTTCTTCCTGAAGTTTGTTTAGTGGTCTGTTGCTGTGTCAGAGAACCAGTACAAGTTCTCCATTCCAGCAGGTTTTCTTTTTTATTTACAGGTATTTATTTTTATTTTTTATTTTATTGTAATGTGCTGAGCTGGAATATGGACTTTCAGCTGAAAAGAATAAAAATATATTTTATTGATCCTCTGAGGATCATTAGTTGAAGCCAGGAGGCTGGACTCAGAGCACAGTGAGTAAAGTGCTAGTGGACTCTATTACCTAACTATATTTCTGCTGTACTACTACTATTATTACTTACTAAGAGGACACTACAGTATTTTGAGTGCAGTGACATGAACGGGTACTGATAAAAACATACAGCACTGTATGAACCGTCATCCATTATCTTTTACCCGCTTCTTCCATTTTGGGTCACGGGGGTCGCTGGTGCCCATGTCCAGCAGTCACTGTGTGAGGGGCGGGGTACACCCTGGACGTGTCTCCAGTCCATCACAGGGACACATAGAGACAAATGAGACAAACAACCATTCACTCTCTCACTCACACCAAGAGACAATTTAGAGTCACCAATCAGTCTAACATGCATGTTTTTGGTCTGTGGGAGGAAACTGGAGTACCCGGAGAAAACCCACGCATGCAAACTCCACCCAGAAAGACACCCAGACTGGCATTTGAACCAGGGACCTGCTCGCTGAGGGGCAGCAGCTCTACCAGTTGTGCCACCATGCTGCCCAGCAAGACAACAATACCAGGAAATATTTCTTTATTGGGTGGCACAGGAAAAAAATGGAGAGTGACTTCATTGTACCTTCATACATCAATAAATGGCTCCTGAAAGACACGTTATTAGAAAGTTTCAGACATCGGGGGAACCCTCATGGCCTTCAGAAAAGGCCTAAAAACACCCATCCACCTTCATTCCAGTATCTTTACCAGCTTCTTACTTTTCAGGCTACATGGGTCACTGGTGCCCACATCCAGCAGGGTATACCCTGGACAGGTCTCCAATCCATCACAGGGACACATAGAGACAAACTAGACCAACAACCGGTCACTCTCTCACTCACACCTAGGAACAATTTAGAGTTACCAATCAGCCTAACATGCATGTTGTTGATCTGTGGGAGGAAACTGGAGTACCTGGAGAAAATCCACACAAAATCCAGTGACCTTCTCACTGAGAAGTGGCAGCTCTACAAACTGCTCCACCCCATGTTACATTCAAATCTTTAAATTAAATTTATTTCCTCCACCAAGGAGGTTACGTTTTCGGTAGCGTTTGTTTTGTCTGTCTGTACACAAGATGACTCAAAAAGCTATAAACGGATTTTCAGGAAATTTTCAGGAAATGTTGAAGTTGTCCTTAAAAACAAAAGAACGTGGTAATCTGAATCATCATCGTCATCATCATCCAGATCCATGAATTTTTAAAGAATTCTTGTCTGATGTTACTGCGTGAGATGGGGTCTTGGCGGAGCTGTGTGCTCTCCAAGTGCTTCTAGTTCCTTTTATTTCTTCCTGTAAACTACTTTGCAGTCGAGTAAATTATTTTAATTACTAAAAATCCAGATATCCAATCAGGATATTTTACATTTTTTCCTCCAGGCAGAAACAGAAGGCATTCTCTCTGGTCAGGACTTCACTGTCAGCAGAGAAGGCTGAGCTCAGTCGGATTCTCTGCAGGAGGAGTTTGTTTAATACTGACAGGAAAATTAACCAGAGTGTTGATGTAGAGTGAACAGGGCCAAAACTTGTGGCTTGAGGAAGGCCTTGCTATGAGTTTTATGTATTCAATGGTTTATTTTTGACCATATAAAGATTAATGATGCATTCAGTTGCAACCTGTAAATTCAAAAATCCACACAGAAATTGTAGTTGCTCTAAAAAAAAAAAAAGAAGATTAAATATCTAAATTAGAATAATGTTGATAAAACTTTCTTTACACTGACATTTTACCACAGTCACTGTTGTATTTCAGAGTTTAATAAAGCAGTTTTATTAAATTAAGTTGCCTAAATGAAAAGGATTAAAAGGGATTAACATTGGTGTAATGTGGTTACGTGGATGTTTTCAAGGCTGCCTGTTTGCTTTCATTTTCAGAGCAATGGAGTGGTGACTGAATCCAAACCTGCTGCCAAACGAAACCAGAAGACCGGAAAGAAACCTGGTGGACGGAGCGGGAAAGACGCATCCAAGAAAACTCACAACAGCAGAGGTAAAAGGGTTTTCCATGTGTTAAAGAGTGTCATATCTCATTTTTAATACCCACTAACTGGCACTTTACAACATTTCAAACATTTGCATGATGGAAGTGACATGTCTGCGTGCTGCAGGCAGATTACTCCAGTTCATGAAGTGTCGTAAGTTTCCGTGTGGAGATAAGAGTCATCCAAAGCAGCAACAAAAACTGACTCACTGAGAGTGTCCTCACTTCTGCTTTTTCTGAATTGCTGCTCCAACATGGAAAGTTGGCATTACTGAAGCAGAAAACGTTAACGTGAACACCAGAATGCAGAAGAAACTGGACTTCATGATTTAATAAAATGTTGGGGCTGAGGTGGTGTAGAGGTTGAGCAGCTGACCTGGAACCAGAAAGCCCCAGGTTCAATCCCCAGCTATTCCTACATGTTGTGGTGTCTCTGAGCAACACACCCAATCCCTAATTGCTCCCCAGGCAGCCTACATAGCTGCCCACTGCTCCACCAGGGTGCATCTCAAGTGTGATGGATTAAATGCTGAGACCTAATGCCATCATTGTATAGAAACATACATTGATGACAACACAGCACTTTAATAATAACGTCATGGAGATAAAGATTTTCAAGCAGCCCTGAAAAGCAAATTAAAACACTTCCTGGTCTGAAGTTATGATTAAGACATTTGGAAAAACTTTTCAAGCAGCCTCAAAAGTTCAATGATTTTTTTTTTCATGTCAAGTAGTTATGAGCTGACTAAGATCTCAAATAATTATCAGTTTTCTTGAAGTTTGAAGCTCATAAGAAGATAAAACTGCATTAATAAAGGGCCATAATAGATTTTTTTAACAAAGATTTGTCCACATACAAAATACTTATTTAATCAGTCAGAACAAGAGAAAACAAATGGGTCAGAATTAAAAAATAGAAAATTTCCCCGAAAATTATTCTTGTTTGGTCACTTGCATTTATTTATTTATTTATTTATTTATTTATTTATTTATTTATTTATTTATTTATTTAGTTATTTAGTTAGTTAGTTAGTTAGTTAGTTAGTTAGTTAGTTAGCTAGTTAGCTAGTTACCCTGATGCATGCTTAGCTAGTTAGTTAGTTAGTTAGTTAGTTAGTTAGTTAGTTAGTTAGTTAGTTAGTTAGTTAGTTAGTTAGTTAGT
>JARVGV010000861.1:25442455-25461761 GCA_031762435.1 Hypsolebias longignatus
TCAACCTTTATTTATACAGATAAATCACACTGAGCCTCAAAGACTCACTTACAGAGGAGACCTGTTTAGCTAGATACACACACACACACGCGCACACACACGCGCACACACACACACACACGAGTTTTATTTGTGGTGGAATCATGTGAATATAACTCATGTTCTATTAATTTAGCTGCATACTGTTCCCACAAACATCACTGTGTTATCATGACCTTGGTTCTGCCTTATTGATAAGCCATTGTTCAAAATGCAGTAAGTGCAGAAGTCTGTATCGTCTTTCAGTCTGCAGATGATTTGTCGCTCTCTTGTATGTTACTGATACCTTAAGTTGCAAGACCCCGGAAATTTGTAGCAGGATGTTGGAAATAAGATTCCCGTGAGCTGTGTAATGCAAACTGGTTGGCAGTTATTGGATGGAGAATATTTTTTATGGTTTCGAGTCCACTGACAATAAAGAGCAGAGGGTGAAACTGAATTCAAAACAAATGTAGGGTCACAGAAATGTTTGATCTTTTCCCCAGTGCACCTTAACCTTTGCAGATTAATATAAACATGAACCAGGAGGAGTGGAGTTCATTAGAGAATTACTGCATTTCTTTGATTGCAGACCGCTTCCGTTCAAATAGTCTTTTTAAAGATGATGGATGTTTTGTTGAATGAATTAATTATTAATGTAAAGTTCTTCAAAGACCCCAAAACACACACAGTATAAAAAGTTACTCCCTTGAAAATGATAAGCTTGGTTTGTTGTGATGTTTGATGTTTGCTTGTTGTTAAAAAGAGACTATTTATGTTTTTGGTGGTGTTTTCAATATAAAAATAGCATCTGCATATGCTTGCATGTGTCATATTTTTAACACTTGTTATTTTGCAGAGAGGCATTTCAGTTCATTCTGGGCAAGATGGAGAAAAGTGTGTTGGGAACAAATTAATAAACATTTCTTACATGAATAAAAATGATTAAAAAAAATTACATTTACTATTGTATCTTCAGAATAACAACAATAAAAAAGGTTTTACAGAGAGTGTTGGGTGAATGTTTTTGTTTATGCACCAAATAATGTAGTATTACTTAATCTGACCTCATTCAAGTAAGTGATCAGGAGCAAAGTTCAGTGTAAAACAGGTGAGAGCCTGCAGGCATCATGCTGCTGACAGGAACGTGTGACGGCACTGATGTTTGTCGCTTCACTTTGTTTTGATTAAATGCACATACATGTATTGAAAAACCTGAAATCTTTGTTCATTTCACACATCCATCCATCCATCCATCCATCCATCCATCCATCCATCCATCCATCCATCCACTCATCCATTATCTTCCACTTGTTCCGAAGTCAGATCATGGGGCAGCAGCTTGAGCAGGGAGGCTCGGACATCTCACCCACCTCTTTCAGCTCTTCTAGGATTCCAAGACCAACAGAGAGAAACAGTCTCTCCAGCGAGAGTCCTGGGTCTTCTCCAGGGTATCCTCCCAGTCGGACATGCCCGAAGCAACACCTAGGGGGCGACTTTACCAGATGCCTGAACAGCCTCATCTGGCTCCTCTCCATGTGGAGGAGCAGTGGTTCTACTCCGAGTCTCATAAGTGAACTTCTCACCCTATCTCTAAGGGAGAGTTTAGCAACCCTTCGGAGGAACCTCATTTCAACTGCCCATGGAGTCAGCATGGCCCCTCCTGCAGGTGGTGGGACCACATGAAGGCAACCCATGTTGCTCCCTTCTTCAGGCCTGGCTCCAAGGTGGGGCCATGGTAACCCATGTCTGGGACAGTGATCTCCTTGTTTTTTGTCCATTTGAGTCTTTGGAATTGCTCTTTGTCTGGCCTGTCAGTCACCCAGGACCAATCTGCCTTGGGAGACCCTACTAGGGGCAATTACAATTGCCCCCGACAGCATAGCTCCTATATCATTCAGGCACACTAACTCCTCCACCACGATAAGGTGGTGATTCAAGGAGGAGCTTATATGTAGAGAAAAAGTTTCAGCCTCCTTTGTTTGATCTCATGACCTTTTTATTCTCAGGTAATGAAGCTGAAAAACATAATTCTTACAGTCTTTACATTAAATGTACTGTAATCATCTTTCTATTGAATTGAAGTGAAAGCATTTACAGAAACACAACGGGACAAAAGAATGACACATCCTCTCTTAATGAAAAGGCCGAGGTGATAGGCTTCATGTACAATACAAAGTTAGAGTCACTGCAGTCTGACAATGTTAACATTTTGTGTGAATAAGTGGAAAGGCAAAGTAAAAATCCTATCTGTGCAAAGAAATTAATGAAATTAATTTGAGAGCTGTAATTGTCTGTCCTCATTGTCAGCTCCTAGCCTTGTTTTCTAAGAATATATTTACATATTTAGCATGTTTTTGCAAGATAAGCTCCATGCACCAGCGTTGTAAAGCATCTGCAAAAGAAACTAGATCAAGTTCACTTGTTGGGTATAGACTGCCCTCTAAGGGTTCAACAGAGGAACTGTGACTCAGTCTTCTGCCACATGCAGAAGCATTTCAATATTCATATAATGCAATAGCATGCATGTTACTGGAGCACAAGCAAAAAACAGCTGGAGATGTTACCTTCCATACAAGAAGCTTTCTCAGATCTGACGTGCAGGGAGTTCTAGCCTTTTTTCTAAAGGAGCGGTTTGATGGTCTTTGGGTTCAGAGGTGTCCTTCACTTCATAATGCAGTTTGTTAGGGTCACACGTGTGTCGTTTAGCAACTCGGTTATCACGAGAGACAGAAAGTCACATGAGTCAATGTGTGGTAAAACCAAGAAAGTGATAATTGGATTGAATTGGATTGCATTGTGTGCAGGTCTTGGTGCCACATTTGTTTAGAGGCAGTCTTTCCAGTTAAACCTTGATGGCTTTGTTCAATCATTACATTACTGTCCACCCAGAAAACTCTATTAAAGTTCTGATTGGGTTTGGCTGCTGTGCCATGACCTGAAATTCTCCATTGCAAGGTCTTGGTGCTTGCTTCACTGAGCTTCATGTTGTGTTTGGGTGTTATATCCTCAGGCTAAATCAGATTATTCTTTCCTTCTTTGAAATATTTCTTGGACACTCAGGTCACATATAAATTAAAATAAAATGTTGTTTGTGTTCTTTTTTCTCATTGTTGAGCTGGCAAAGGTCCATTTGAAGATTTCAAAGGCGCTCTCTTGATGAAGTGTGCTTGTTATCTTTTTCCTCTTTCATAATGGAAATGCTCCCAGCCTGGTGTTATGTTCTCCTATCAAAGATAAAGAATCGGTCTGGTTAAGTTTCCAGTAAACATAAATTTTGTCCAGCAGGGTTCAAGAAAGGTGGCCTTTTCCCAATACCCTCCCTTGTAAACATGATGTAGCTATTTTCTCTAAGTTAATGTGATCTGTCGACTTCTCCACACTCTCAGGTTTTCTGTTTCAGTGTCATGAACTTGAGCAAACCGGTAGCTGTAACTGTTGTTCCCTTGTAGGAGGCAAGTCCTCCCATTTCTTATTTTGTTTCAGGAACGGGTCGACTGCATTAAATGACACCGAAGAACCAAGGTCACATTCAATGGGTTTTGTCTTTAGAAACTATCTTTCTGTTTTTTTCTTGACTACAGTATTAACTACTACTACTACAAAACATTATTTATAAAGCACTTTGAAACAACCATAGTCGCAATAATGTGCTGTACATGTAAATCCAAAGAACATTTAAACACATATAACAAAAAATAAGAACAGTTAAAACAATTCAATCACTCAACACACACAAAAAAAATTAAATAATGAAATAACCAGAAGCAAGTTTCAGGCTGTGAAAAAGGCCAAAGAATAAATAAGAATTTTTCAAAAAAGTTCAAACATGTTATTTAACATGTTCAAATATCCATCCATCCATTATCTTACCCGCTTCTTCCTTTTCGGGGAGGGTCACTGGTGCCCATATCCAGCAGTCGTGAGAGACGGGGAACACCCATGACAGGTCTCCAGTCCATCACAGGGACACATAGAGACAAACAGCCATTCACTCTCTCACTCACACCTAGAGACAATTTAGAGTTACCAATCAGTCTAACATGCATGTTTTTGGTCTGTGGGAGGAAACTGGAGTACCTGGAGAAGACCCACATGCACGATGAGAACATGCAAACACCACCCAGAAAGGCCCTCTGCCAGGATTTGATCCAGCAACCTTCTCACTGAGAGGCAGCAGCTCTACCAACTGTGCCACCTCGCCGTAGGTCATAACGTCAATTATGTATGTTTACTGTTAGAAAATTGTTCCTGAAAAGGTCCATTGTACATACAGAAGTACTTCCAAAGAGTTCTTCACCATTTTATTACATTTTGTGACATCATCAGCATCAGCAGTGAGATAAGTGAGAAGAACTAAATAAAACTTCACTGATTCTTACAAAGTTCATAGATTTATCAAGTTGTATAAAGATGCATTGTGATCACATGCATATGTGTGTGTATGTGTGTGGGTGTGTGTGTGTGCATGCATGTGTTCAAGTTCAAATTCAAGTTCAAGGTTCTTTATTGTCATTCGCATGTGGTACATGACGTGGAATGAAGTTGTGTACACAGGGTCCCAGTTACCAAAAATAGAAATGATATGAAGTATAAAAAGAAACCATATAAAAGGATCTAAGATATATTCTAAACAAATGCTAATGAACGCTAAATGATACGTGTGTGTGATTTGAAACATACATATTATGTTTGAACAACTTTCTCGACAGCCTCTAAATCTGCCATAAAATATATTAAAATAGACAATCTGAAGTTTGATCCTCAAAAAAAACTTAATTTTAATATCATTTTAATGAGCTCAATTTAACTCTAACAAATAAACTGTAACAGCTAATTTAGTATTTTTTTGGAATAACATGTGTTTCATAACTTCAAGGGTTTTTGTTTTACAAAATGTTAAAATTAGTCTTTGCTACTCAGCTTTGAAATAAGTTATACCCTCATTTTATAATTCATTTCAAATCAAGTTTTTTTTATATATAATTATCGCGTTTCTTTCAAGTTTTTTTTTTTCTGCAATAATTCAAAACTTTGGCTTGCTCCCTATATATATATATATATATATAAATTAAGCTTTATCGTCTGTAAATAATTTAAAAAAAGTAAAGAGAAAATAAAATGTTTTGAAACTATAATGTTATCTTTGTTGGTCAATTTGTAGTTTTTCACAGAAACTTTCTTTTCAAATAAACTATTTTCAAACTTGAACTAGCTTTTTTATATACAGTATTAACATTAACAGGTGCACAATGTGGTCTATCCTTGTTGAGTTCTGAATCTTTCAGCTGCTAATGCATCTCTTTTATAGTGAATATTTAATCAAAGTTGATGACAGAACCCCTTATTTAATCTCTGATGCCATTAGTTTCTAAATCACAGGAAGTCGAAGTATGGGAACCGTGGCGTCACTTCCGGTTTGTGAATTGGTTGAAAGTTGATAAGACCCCGCCCCCTTTGTCCTGACTTGTTCGACTCTGGAAAGCTAATCTGGAAGCAGCAGCAGTTCATTAACACTTTTCACACCAAGAATCACGGCAGGACAGAGAAGCAGCAGGCTCACAGTGAGGTTAGTGTCTAATTTAACTCCTCTGTTGTGTTTGCAGTTCAATTGATGCTAAACTTACTTAAAAAGTATTAGCTTAACTAACATGCATGCGCAGTAATCAACAATTAGTCAAACAGCTGGGCGTTGCTGCTTCTTGAAATTGGAAAAAAGGCAACTCTGGTTTACTCAGTAATGCTGAAAACAGCACCACCTAAAATATAATAATGAATTATAAAGATATGGTTAAAACTCGGTTATTGTTTGTGAAAGTAATGTTTTATGTCCTCATCTGGGCTAAAGTTCACCAACCTCAAAGTGAAAGATGACACATTCACTGTAGCTTGTTTCTATCAGGATTTCTATGTTAACAAGTTGCCTGAAAGGAAGTTTGGACAATGTTTGTTTGTTTGTAATTTTTTATTCATTTCAAGTTAAAAGAACACAGAATACTATTTACAACACATCATGATAAAAAAAAGAATTATATACTGTATACAGTATATGAAATGAAAGGAAGCAGAAGAAGATAAAATCTTATTTTGTCTGCCCCTTCAACAATCAAATCAAAAACTTTTTTTTTCAATCAGAATAATCCTTGAAAAAAAATGCCACACAAAGTAACTCATCACACTTAGAAAAAAAAAAAAAAAGTAATTTTGTTGCAGATAATTGTTTACTCCATTTCAGTCTTTGGGTAATGATTAACTAGAACTGATTTTTCATTCAACCGTTATTCATACAGCATAGTCCCACTGAGCCTCTTGTCATTGTCCCATTGTCATCTTATAAACTACAAAATCTCATGTCAGATTCTTGCTTGTGGCTTGACCAGTTTACAATGAATGGACCTTTTGACTGTTTGAGAAGCATCTTTGTGGACCTTCAAGTACCCCTGTTGTAGACTGAGATATTTTATTCCTCCTCGCATCACTTATATAATTTCTAATATTCCTATGACCACTGGTGGATGTCTCTCTGATCCTCTGGAGGTGACTCCTTAAGTCCGATTCATAAATGTTCTGGTTAACAGACATTTGATTAAAAATAAATAAATATATAGGACACTTGGGGTTTTTCAAGATTCAATGTTCTTTATTTGTCATTCCACTACATGTACCACATGTAGCAGAACAAAATTGTGTACACAGGGTCACAGTTACATCCAACAAAAGTATTAAAATGTAAAAGAAAAACGGTGATAAGATCTAAGATATATGAACTAAGAAAAACATTAATAAAAATACACTAAGCACTAGTATCATAAAATGGCATAAAAACTCACCGAACAGCAGCACGAACATGAGTCTATGTGAGTAGATGAGTACGAATGAACACAGCAACATGAAGTTACTTTTTAAAGACCAACCTTTGCCCTCTTGATTACTGTTCCATAATTTATTCATATTAGTCTTTATTTCTTTCAGTTTTAGGTCTATTAAGCAATGGCAGTAGTTTGACCCTTAAAACATCTGTGATTTGTCTCTTTTTCTATCTTGTTTATTTGATCAAGTAGGACTAAATGGTGTCTTAATAGTTTTCACAATATACCCTAAGCCTTACTATATCAAAGGTCACACTGAGTTTAGGTTTTGCAGGGCGTACTGTATGCTTTTCCTTTTGACAAACCATTTTGTATATTGTGAGGATGTGAGGGTTTTTTGTTTTAATGAGAAGAGGCTTGAAGGGATTTTCATGAGTGCTTTATGGGATTCAGGTGTCAGTGAGATGATTAATTCTGAATTACTAAAAGTGTGTGTTGCATAACTGCCTTTTTTTATTTATCTGGAAGTGCACCACAAAATTATCGCAGGTTTATCTCGCGCTTGTCCTCAGCTTAGATAGAGTCAGACTTTGATTTGTAATAAAGCCCGTGAAGTTGTCGCCAACTGAGACTTGGTGGGGAAAAAAACAGGTTGCTCAACCAGTCTTTTGCAACAAATTGTAATCTTCCCTCACACAGAGCCCAGAGAAAGTCTGAAAAGACAAGTTTCATAAAAGCATCAGGGCAAGTAATATTAAAGTGCATTAGTATTTGTTTATTGTGACATGTGAGATGTTAAATGATCAAACCACATTTCTAAATGGGTGTCAACCACTGTTGAAGCTTCTTGCAGCACAGTTTGTCTTGACGAACAGTTTCTCTTGTCAGGTTGATGTAACTTGATGTAGCAAAACATATTTCAGTCTGGTTCTAGCACGCTTCATGTTACTGGTGGTCATTTCCCCGTATCAGAGAGCTCATGTCCTTCTGGAGCTCATGTGTTGTATCATGCCAAACACTTGTTAACATTGTCTCGGTAAAGACAGGGGGAATCCATTTATGTCTCTGTGTGCCATCTGTTGGTACAAAAACAGATGTCCTCCACATGTTGAGAGCACCAGAGGGAATTTATTTATTTTTTTACTTGAATTCCTTCATTGCGTTTTAAAAAGGATACAAGGCAGGAAAGTAAGATAAGAGACCACTAGAATGAATCAACTGTAGGGATTTTCTGCATTGTTGGACTTTACTTAGGCTAAAGATGATCAAACAGCTCTAGGGACTTACTAAAGAAAATATAAACTTGGAAGTTCCCTAGGGCTATAGCACTGTCATCACTCTTTCTGCTTGCATTTACACAGCAGATAGGACTGCTGAGATGACATGACAGTCAATAATGAGCCACAACATCTTGCAATCACAAGTGGACAGGTTTTATTGCAATAGATACACCCAGATCGAGATTGTGGTCAAGAGATTACGTTTGTAAAGCTCAAGTGTTTACGTTCTATAAAACATCTTATAACTGAAGTACTCAATTTCAAAGAGTCTTTGAAATACATTTTTTAAAAGCCGTATAGATGTGTCACTGTTGTTACATTGTGACCTCTAGGGGATCACTTCACAAAATATCATCAGTTTCTGTTCACCTTAACAGCATGGTGAAAACAAAGTTCCTCACGTTTAATGTATTGAACGACTCTAAGCTTAAAAACTAGCCTCCCTTCCACACAGTGGTTCTGCCATAAAAGACTATCCTCTTGTTAATGTCTCTTTGATCGTTCAAGCATGACCCAATCAGGGTGATCAACTCACATATGTGTGTTCTTTCACACATATTATACATGGTGGGACTTGTGCCACTGGTTAGAACAAAATTCTGCATGTGCTGCTGGTCCCTTGTTTAACACCTACTCACCATTCATTCGTTCAACCTTTATTTAAACAGATAAATCACACTGAGCCTCGAAGACTCATTTACAAGTGAGCTCTGTCTTGACAGACAAAGTGGTGAAAGTGACTTATTAGGTTTTGGAGGCAAAAATAATCCTAACATGCTCTTAATCTTTGGTTGAATGTTAAAAGCATAAAAATGGGAAAAAAAACAACTCTCATACCAACTTACCACCAACTTTGCCAACTAAGCGGTGTAACGATGCTGAATCGGCAGCAGCCTTCCCGTTTTACTTCGGTCATTTCACATAGGGCTGTACGAGATGGCCAAAACTTTTATCACAATATATTTCTTAATTTTGGTCGATAACCATATAATTCCGATCAGGGAGTGGTGGCGCAGATGTTAGAGAAGGTGAGCTTGTGATTGTAAGATCACCGGTTCAACCCCCAGTGCCGGCAACATTTTTAAAAATGTGGGTAGGATAAATGAAGCAGTCACACCTGTCTCCACCCTCATATGCCCCAATCTGGGCCCTTGAGCAAGGCCCTTAACCCACACCATCTGCTTCCCCGGGCACTCTAGTTAGCAGCTCTCTGCTCCACAGAGAGGGCTGTGGTAGCTCAGTGGTCTGTGGTTGTTTCAGGAAGGGCATCCAGCATAAAAACAATTGCCAAGTCTTCGTGCGACTTAGTTTGCTGTGGTGACCCCTGACGAAGGGAGAAGCTGAAGGAAGAAAAAAAAACAGATATAATTCCGATATCGCTATAAACAATGGAAAAGCCTCAGAAAAACTGTACAAATAAACTAATGTTCACCTTTTAAATGTTGGAACACGTTGGCTCAAACTTTTGTTGTGTTTCATCTTCTGACTCATCATATTCTATGAAGTGGAACAAGTTAGATGTGTTCCCACCACTCGTTGGAACTACTCTCCAGCACATGTTGCAGCTCACTGAAACCTGCAGTTTATTGGACCTTAGAAAGCCGAATCACTTCCACACCGCCAAATTAGTCTTTCCTGTCTTATCAGTGATGTCATCTGCTTTCTCTTCGCTTGTGAAACACTGTTCAGTCACATTCTGACGGTCATGGGAACTCATTATGAAGCGAAAACATGCAGCACGTTGGAAATTAGCCTAGCCTGCTACTGCTAACGCCTTCTGGACTTGAGCTCTGTGTAACATCTACATCACCATTTATGTAGTTGTGTCGCAGCTTTTTCTGTTCGGGTTAAAACTGAAGCAGCCACTTCAACCTGAACAGAAAATGAAATGCGTCAGTGAAACTCTGTAATCATATTGAAATATCAAAAATGTGTTTAAAACTCGTATCACCGTTATTGAATAAAATTATATTGTGATATATATTGATATTGAATTATTGTCCAGCCCTAATTTCACACATGAGTGATGCAGGAGAAATGTGTATTTGGCCCAGATTGAAAGGTTAGTGTTGAAGGGGCTTAAGAAATGTTGTTTGTATTGTTAAATCCTTATAATCTTTAGTCGACAATTAAAAGAAAAAACTAGTGACAATAGCATCATGGATTAAGTTGGTGCCTAAAGCACACCACTACTACTACACTGTGTTTACTGCTGTAAAATATACTAATATCAAATTAAGTTTGTCATTGCAGCGAATATAAACAATAGTATAAAATTACTAATGTTTTGAATAATAAACATTTAACTTAATAGACTAGTTGCCTTACTAAATAAAATAAACATAATTTAAGCTTGAGAAGTGCACCAGGCTGCTGTTTTTTTATTTTATTTTTTTACTTGTGCATTCAACCAACAGATCTGAAATGAATACAGTTGTATCAAGTTCACAGTTCAAATGCAAGAATCTGGCAGAATTGTTCTTTACTAGGAGACTTGGAAGTTAAGTGAAATATATTTAGTTGGAGCCAGAACACATTTTTATGTAGATGAATAACATCAGAGGTCCACTTTATCTGCATAACTTCACAAGAGCGTGTGAACAATCGATCCTCAGCAATAATTCTCTGTTTGTTTGCTGATACCATTATTCATGGGTTTACTCAGCTTCCAACCTATTTGAATTTAAACCATCTTCTACAGACTTATCAGTTTGCAAGATTTCATCTTTCATTTTGTTTGTCATGTTACTAAGCTTTTTATTATAAGAATAAAAAATTGTGATTCATGACAAAGTTAAGGAGCTGTGTTGAAAAAATGGACCTGGGCTCATTTTGTGTTTAACATTTTCATACAACATGAAAATGCTTCAGTCTTTTAATATAAATGGTTATAATTTGAAAGTTACCAAAAGAATGATTAAATAACTTGTCAAACGGATAAAATAAACTGCTCATGTTAGTTTGTCATACTGACTTTCTGTGCATATAAAATATTTAACTTGTTTTTTCTTTACCCTGATTTGCCAGCCTCTTATGTTTTAGGCTTTTTCTAGATTTGGGGCTGTTTTATTGATGTACTGTACTATAGTTTTTAAAATACAAGTGTGGATCTGTGCAAAGTCAACAAGAAAAGCACCGAATTCCAAATATTCACTTCTCACATTTAGACATTGCATGGTAGCACTGCTTTATTCTTCAAGATGAATTTCATCCTCCTTGCATCACAGTGTTGACAAATGAATTTAATATGGCCGAGTTTCCTTCTTGTGAGCGTTAAACCATTTGACAGGCCAGCTATTCCTGCAAGATAAAGTACATTTTAACAAAGACTTTGAAAGAGGAAACTGTGTTTCATCATGCACCCGAGGCAAAGAGGTGATTCTTGGTTTCTGACTGTGTTTCATGTTAGAGACCGATTCCTGCACTCACAATGGCAGACAGTGGGAAGACTAATGAGACTGGAGCCGCAGCAACAGAAGAGGCTAATGGAGAGCAGCAGGTGAAGAAGCTTGACACCCACATCTAATACATATTATAATTTCATTTGACACGTTTGACATTTCTCATTTTTGATCAAATCCAGTGTGACTAATGCATCTAAAAGTAATATAGATTCTTTAAAAAGCGATATGTAATTCAGACATGCTTGTGTTTTGCATTTTAAGTTATTGTAATGATTGCATTCTTGTCCTAGACTGTTGTTTCGCGAGTGAGCCACTTGCCATTGGTCAGTTCAGCTTGCGAGGCGGTTTCCAGTGCCTACAGCAGCACCAAAGACCATGTGCCTTTGCTGAAGGGAGTGATGGATGTGGCTGAGAGTGGGGTCCGAACCCTCGGAGCTGCTGCCAGCACGGGGTCCAAGCCCATCCTGGACATGATTGAACCACAGCGTAGGTTCTTTTCTCAACTAAATGTGATGTAATACGTGTGCAATTGCAGTACATGAATGTCCAACTCTGAAACGTCCTATTAAAGTCAATTGCAAGCCAGTTGCAAAATAAAGGTGTGAAATGAGCATAAAGTCGTTACCTCGGGGTTAGAAACAAATAATAATGGAATAAGTTTTGTTCATCATTTACCAAAAGTTTCTTTGAAACTGAGTTGCAGATGCAAAATAAGAATGGTTTGTGTTGAGTACAGTAGTCCCTTGTTTATTGTGGGGGTTACGTTCCGGACCTTCGGTGGGCTCTGGAGAGAACTCCGTGAGACAACTCCCCACGCAGAAGGTCTCGTGGGCTGGCGGGCAGCACTCTGATTCACCGATGAGTCCAGAGGTCCGGTTCTGGTCCAGTTTTGGCCCGGTTCTGGTCCGGTCCCCGGTCGATTTCATGTCTCTCTGTATCCACTGGGCACCGGAATCACTATGAATAAGGACCAAACTTTTTCGGATTGGAACAAAACTTTCCCTCCATTTCAACAGAAGGCGGATGGAAGCACTGTTGGCTTCTGGGAAATGTAGTCCTTTTGAGTGATGATAGTGTAGCTTATTGAGAGAAAACTACAAAATGGTGGCGCCTATCTGGAATTTTTTTTTTTTTTTTTACTTTTTACTTACAGTATTGTACTGTCCCAATCACGTGACTAATAGTAAAGCTGACAATAAGTTGTCGTGTACAATATTTTTTCCTTGTGTACACAATTTTCGACAAACATTGAAAGAGCGAGTCCGCAAAAGTCGAACCGTGAAGTAGCGAGGGACTACTGTACTATGTTCTAAACAATTACACGTTCTTTTGCGAATCTTATTTTGTGAACAGTGAATTGTACTTTATTTTAAGTGCGTTTTAAATTTAAATTTTTTTCAGTGGCCACAATGAATGAGTATGCCTTGATAGGACTGGATAAGATGGAAGAAAAGCTCCCGATTCTTCACCAACCTGCAGATAAGGTCACACCTGATGCATGTTTCTGCAGTGTACTGAAGAGGGGGAAAAAAATGCAACTTTTGACTTGATTCTTTTTGTTGTGATGATCTTTTCTTTACATTTTTGCTGCATGTTACAGTAAAATTTATAAATCAAATTTACTTTTATTATACCCCTCAAATGTAGTTTTATTTCTTCATCTTGTTGCCACAAGTTAACAATGGAATAAGAGCCACACAGAAAAACACCATCAGCACTCATTTTCTTGTTCATACCCTCAGGTGGTGTCAGACACTGTGGGTATGATGTACCAGTCTGTGGCAGGAGCCAAAGATGCGGTGATGGGGGCTGTGATGGGAGGTGTTGAGCTGACCCGGGCAGCAGTCAGCGGAGGTATCCACACTGTCATGAGCACCAGGATGGGCCAGATGGTCAGCAGTGGGATGGGTCTGGCCCTCAGCCGATCTGAGGACTGGGTTGACCAGAACTTGCCGCTCTCTGAGAGGGAGCTAGGTCAGTACATGCACCAAATCAGGAAATCCTTATTCCCCCATTAAAAAAACAGAGCTGTTTACTCCCGAGAGGCAGAGAGGAGCGTTCTGAAAGTTTAAAATGAAAAATCACAAAGAATGGCTCTGATGGAACAAACAGAGCTCTGCTGAGCTGCAGGTTGAAGACCTGACTGTTTAGGTGATATTCATAGAGAGAAAGACAGGGCATTCAAATGAACTTGCCTTCTGTTTACTTGGCTTCAGTAGCCCCTGCAGTTTCCAACAGTCACAGCTTTGACACCTGCTACAGTGATGTCATGTTATTGTGAAAACCTGTCATACTCCAGAATAGCAATGAAGCCCAAAGGGACGTTCTCTGATTATAGACTGTAAAAAATTCATGAGCAACTAACAATTTGAGAATACACCAACAAACGAATGCAATATGCATGTCACATATACTAAAATATGTTGTCATAACGGCAAAAACAAAAGTCCAAGAAAAACTACATTCACAGCTTTGTGTTTAGGTTAATGTCACAGAGGTTGCAACACTGAATATCAATAGTGTAATATCACTTCAAACTGAAAGTCAGAAAAATGTAGCATCTATAATATTATTTCCAATTGGATGAGTAGAGTATTGCCTCTCATTAATAAAAAAATAAATAAATAAAAATCTGATGAATAATCAAAAACCGCATTAGGAAAGCTCCATACAAAATTAACAGTATACACAACAAAAGTGAATACCCTTGAAAACCTGTGTCAAGTGAAGCTAAACTAAGTACATCTTTGATTTCTCCATTACCCCGAGTGCGTGAAACTAGGAATAAAAAGCTCCTGTGAACATCAAAACTGTAGAGGGTGTTGAGCTGGTAATGATTCTTGACGCACAAAAAGATGATTTTTATGTGAGCAGCTAATTATCAGGAAGTGTGAAGTGGGCTCTAGTATCTTTAATTAGTCACACTGTCTGTTTTTCCTTAAACTACAATACAGTGTCCTCGCAAAAAAAGTGTGGTGTCAGAGTAAATAAGACTAAATATGAACATGCTCAAGAGAAAAGAAAACAAATCTCTCAAACTGTTCTATAAATCATTAAATAATTATAAGAATTGTTTTATTTTGGCCCTGTGATGAAATTGCGACCTGTCCTGGGTGCACACTGCCTCCTCTTCAATGGTCACTGAAGATGGCCACTAGCTTCCCCGCAACCCAAAATGAAAGCGGCGAGTAAAATAAATGGATGGATGTTTTGGTTTTTGCTCAGATGGAATCCAACATATTTACCAAAATCTCATTAGGAACCCAAATGCTGTGAATGTCTTGATCATGAAACACAGTATAAATATTATGAAGTTACATGAGTGCAAATGGTATTAGAATCTTTTATAGAATGAGCTATGGATATCTCACTCACTGGATTAGATGACTCGGTCTGCAAAATGTTGGTTTAGGATGAACCTTGAGACCTGATTGAGATGAATGTCCTGTGTTGCTTTGGCAGCTGCTGTGGCTGAACATGCCAGCTCTGAGGTGACCACCTCTTCAACCAGCCCCAGCTACTTCGTCCGTTTGGGGAAACTCTCTGCCAAGGTACAGGAGAGAGCTCTGGAGCAGTCCCTGGTCCGTGCGCGGACAGCCAGGGATGTCACCTATGCTGCAATGGCTCAGATGACCAGCACGTTTGACCTGCTGGAGAGCGCTCGAGCCAGTCTGGGTACGGCCAGTCACCAGCTCGCAGGAGCCACCGAACAGCTGCTTCATCGCTGGTCTGAGTGGAAGCAGAACCAGGAACAAGAGGGCAAGACTGAGTCAGAGCCAGATGGGTCCAAAGATGAGTCTGAGGTCAGAAATGGAGCAAGACACATGCAGGATAAATGTGATCTATTGTACTGGTTTTTTTTAAATAAAATGTTAGAAATGTTATGTTTCCAAACACTGACAGCCTTTCCTAATCAACTGACTTCCACATGAATAAAATGTGACTTGGCTCATTTTTTATTTAAATACAAAACTTAAAATTTATTTCATCAACTACAGTCTAATAAAAATAAAATCACTTTTAGCCGCACTAATTTATGCTATAGAGTTGTTTTTAATTGGTGCCTCTGTTTAACCTTTTTGTCTTGGTTTTGATTGTCACTCCATGTTTGCAGCAGCTGGAATGGCGGACCCTGTCCATGGTGCGAGGTCTGAGCGACCAGCTGAAGTCTGCATGCTCCAGTGTGGTTTCAAGTGCTCAGGGTCTGCCCGGTACGGTCCAGGAACAGCTGTCCAGCGCACGGCAAGCTGCTGAAGAACTGCAGTCCTCTCTGGGGAACACCAGCACCATCACTCCCCAACTTCTGGAGCGAAGCCGGCACCATTTAAAACAAGTACTAAGATTTAAGATGTCTATGTTGATTGTTTTACTTTGTCTGTGAATGCTTATTAGGCATTCACACTATTGTTTTCCTGTTTATTAGTATAGGGTTTTTTTTTTTGTACAGATTAAAAAAAAAATTTCAGCATAGTTCAGCAGAAAATGTGGTCTCTGCACTTTCTTCTGGTAATTTAAGCTACTTTCTGCTATTTTAGCTACTGTTCAGCTGTTTATTTTTTGTTTGTTTTTTGCCAAACTTTTTCTAGATAATTTTCACTTTTTTGTGCTCATCTCTGCTTCTTGAAGCCTAATTGGGCACAATTGTACTCTCTCCACATTCTTCTGCTAATTTAAACTTCTTCTTTTTGCTATTTTAGCTACTGTTCAGCTTTTTTTTTTTTTTTTTTTTTTTTGGTAATTTCTTATTTTTCCATATAATTTAAATATTTTTGTGCTCATCTCTGCTTCCTTAGGCCTACTTAGGCACAATTCAGCTTGTTCCACTTTCATCTGGTAGTTTAAGCTTTCTGCCTTTTCTGCTATTCTGCTATTTTTAGCCAATTTCACCTTTTTTTAAATATACAAGTAATTTAAAATTGTTGTGCTCATTTCTGCTTCTTTAAACCTAGTTCATCAAATATGTGCTATTTCTGCTTTATTCTGCTAACGTAGGCTTGTTCTTCCATTTCAGCTAAATTTCTACATGGTTCAGCTGTTTTTCAGCAATAAGCATTCACACTGCATTTTTGCAGGAAATGCAGTTTCCCTTTGTTTTCCTTGGCATCACTTAATACAATCAGCTCTTTTGTTATGGGCAGTAGTAATGCAGACATCTTTATTTAAAATCTAATGAGTTAGCTGATGTGAGATGATATATTTTAGTTACAGTAAAATATATGTTGTGAAATGATTAATCCTGTGTACATGTTTCAGGTTCAGCAGTCTCTGGATGGTGTCATGGAGTATTTACTACACAACACTCCACTCAACTGGCTGGTTGGACCTTTTGTTCCTCAGAAACCTGAAAAGGATGATGTGCCAATGAAGCAGATTAACCCAAACAACTAGACTTGTTCTGTTTTTTTGTGATTATATATATTTTTGTCCTTACTAATTTTTTTCTACAAAATACACCAAGACTTTTATGCCATCTAGTATGCATTTTGATTCTTCAAATCTTGATCTGAGATGATATTGATATCATTTATTATGCAGTATTAAATGATATTTTTCAGGTAAATATGATCCTGTGTCCTTAAAGTTTCTGTATTTGCACTGGTATTTACAAAGTATAACATTTCTAAAAGATCCATGTCTGATTTTTCTTTAGTTTTCCAATCATTCCAAAACTGTAAAATTACATGAGAGAACAAGAAAGTTCTTTTGAGTGTGATGTAGAGTGCTTTTCATTAGTTTCAGTATTTAGAATATTAATTTCATGATCTTGTAACTGAATGTCGATGAGTTTAAGGTAGAGGTTAATGGGCTGTCACTTATCTGATGTTAAATAAACTTTAAACTCTACACAGTGTGTCTCTGGATTATTGTTTTATTTACCGTACTTATTTGTTGGAGTATTTTTTTACTGCGCTATTGCCCCCATTTTAAATTTATTCAGTCACCTTTTACTGAACATATAAAAGTTATATTAGGGAAAAACATTGTAGCATAATTAAATCTACAGTATGTTAGAGGGCTTAACGTGTTTTTAAAGGCAGATAAAGTTTGAGTGGCTTTAGACATTGAGGTGTTTGCAACTGTACAAATGTTAATACATGATGCTAGATAATGCATGAATATATTTGTTTTAAAGAGTAAAAATATTTCTAAAATACAATATCGTGCATAATTCCCAGAAGTGATATGACATTTTGTGTTGTTTTTTTTAGCAGAATGTCTAAGTATATTATGTATTTTTGTAACAAACAGACCATATCCAAATCTCTTCAGAAATGTTGGAAACTGTTTCTCTTTGAACAAAATTTCTAATTGCCTTAATTCATGGATAATAAGTGAGAGTCAGCAGGTGGTTTTAGGCTTAAAGGATGTTATAATGCAGTCTGGTTGAAAATGACAGTATTCATATGGCATAAAAACAATGCATAATGTTTTTGTGGTGCCTTAATTCCATCAAAAATCAATAAAATGTGAAACAAGTGCTCAAAGTGGGCAAACATGACATAATCCTGTTTCAAACCAGTCTGTGTTGGTCCACAACCCTCAATCGATGAGGGTGACGTCATGGACGTTGTTTCGAATGTCGGGAGCTCGCGTTGAGAAGGCCGCGCGCTCTGCCGAGGGCACAACTTGTCCAAATCTGTCGTTTAAGTTCATTGACAGCTACCGGTAGCTTGAATTTCAGGTAATGTCTTCATGTAAGACCACTATGGGAAGAGCCTTGCGATGTGTTACTGTTTTTAAACTCGCCGCGAAGAGCGCTAGTTTGGGTTGGCTGCTCATGCTAGCAGCACGAGCTAACGTCAATCAGCTAACGCTAGCGTCTGTTCGGTTTTAAAAAGCTCAGATTTGTCGGTTTCTTCGTAAAACAAGGGCGCAATTGTTTTTATTGTGAATTTTGTCTGAATGGAATGCCACTAATCGAGTCTTGTCCTAATTTTCTATTATTATTTTTGCTTTGGTATGCGGTGTCAGGCAAATAAAACGGATTTCGAGGTTGTTTGCTAATGTTTGTTCAGGACGACGGTTGTTTTCTTTTCACGGCGCTCGTTCCAGAGTTGTTCGTCTGGATTGTTAACAATGTGTTTAGGTTTGTGTAATGTACGCGTGGTGTTTGCGTTTGGAACTTGATCTCTGTGCCGTCACATCTTGAGCTTTTTGTTCCTTTTAAGGTAACTTTTTCCTGACCAAAACATGTCGCTTTGCAGCGGAAGAAGCTGTGAACTGTAATCACTTTGATGAACTGCTCTGTTTTCTTGCATTTTAGGTACATTTGTCTACTTTATTTCTAAACCCTTCCCTGCTGAATATTCTTGAACTTACTACTTTGAACACTTGATATATTTATTGGACCGCAATGGGATATAAAAAAACGTTTTCACTTTCTTGTGTTCAAGTATTTTTTAATTGACAAACCATGTATGCGCATTTATACTGAATAAAGTCGACCAATCGCTTATTACATATTCCTAGACGTGCGTGATTTATGCATTTAGTTTTAGTGGCACTTATTGGTAACTTTTTTGGTCTATAGTGTGTATACAACTTTGAAAAAAAGTTCAATTTTTATTTAAAAGAATTAGCTGGTGTTTTCTAGGTAAATTCTAAACATGTTGCAGACTTTTCCTGCTGTAAGATAAAGCGGTGTACATATACAGTATACTGTACTGTATAGAACTTTATTGATCCCACAGGAAATTGTTCAAATAGAGCTGAACTAGTCAAATAAACCCAGAATTTGTGAATCTCCAAGCTCGTTCAGCTGAAATGGGAAACATAAATTAAATATATACTGTTT
>JARVGV010000861.1:25566331-25576815 GCA_031762435.1 Hypsolebias longignatus
ATGACTTTAGATGACATTTTAATATATTTATCATTTTGTTTGCAAAAACGAACATAATTCAACGATACAAGATATATGTTGTGCCATTTTATGCAAAGCTCAAACATCATGTCACAGACACTTTAAGTTTTTCACAAAAGACCAGAGTTAAAACAGCTGAATATTATAAAGACAAGCAAACAGATTCAGTTTAAAAAAATAGAAAAATAAGGATGTTTTATAAATGCAGTAGCAACTTCAACTGTGCAAGCATCATATCCTTAAAGGAGAATTAAAACATTTTTATCTCCATAACGCTGATTATAATTGCACCAAATCAACAACTAAAACAGTCCAAACAGGAAAATTCACTTTTTTATGTGTGCTTTGACAGCTGTCTTTAAACCTCCTGCTTCAAAACCTGCCATCGGTGCACGTTAATATGAGTTTATTGTCTGCGTTTACATGATTACAGTGACCGACTCCTTAATTATAGTACACCAACAACAGGCACAGAGAGCTGGCTTACTGTAGCTGCCATCTTGACTTCTTTGTGTTTGTTTAAGTTGGGATCTCTGCCACGTGGAAATGAGGTCATGAGAATATTTTGCCATGCTCTCTGGAGCTGGATGAAACTTTGTTGGCCCTCAGCTCCCTCTGGTGCTTTCCCCAAAACAGAAAAGAAGAACGCAGAAGACCTCAGCCCTTAGTCACACACATGGTCTTGAAGCATTTCTGAAGGTTTTAAGTTTTTCTCACAGCTGTTTTAAAACACATCTGGATGAGTGGTTGTGACTGGAGGCTGCTCGTGCTGTGACTTGATCAACTGGGCTCAAACGTGAACGTTTGGGTTTTCAAGCACAAAGAAGAAACTGCAATAAGAACATGTGAGCTCATATTGGAAACACACGCGTCCTGTTGGATCCGTCTCAAACTTCAGCACTGAGGCTGATGTTTTGTGTCTGTCTTCCTTTTCGATGGTTTAAACTCTCTCTTCTGTCACGGCAGAACATCTGCTTTGTAATTTTGGTTACACTTGACACACGGCCATTTGTCTTTGTTAAACCCATTTGTGGATGACAGATTAAAAAAAAGGGCTGTTCTGTTTGTTTCGGCTGTGTTTGGGATAAATGCATGTTCCAAGAGCTGCCAAGGGTTTGGTATGATAAACTGTGGTTGCAGAGAAAACAGAGCTGAAAGAACTCGGCTTTTTTGTCTGCTCTGGGTTTTAATAGCAGGGCAAATACTTTATGAACAAGGCTGGCACAGAAAAATTTTAGATATGTAACAATATTTTTGTGCAAGGATGCCTAAACATGTTAGCATTATCCTACGAGGTTTATGTGGATCAAAATTAGGACATAACTGTATTTTTAATTGATTTTGCATGTGAGTTTATTTGGTATATTACTAAAGAGCAGATAAATCACCAGAAGTATTTCAATTGAACCCAACAAAGTTAAATCAGGCCCTCTGGATGGTTTGTTTCTGTTGAAACATCTTTCATCCAAAGGACTTCATCAGTCCAAGAAGCAGCAACAAACTCAGTCCCACAAGTAGCACTGTCTTATAATTTGATGGTTTGATGGGCCAACCAGCAAACTGGTTGGTCCACTATGTGAGTGTGCTACTTGTGGGACTGAGTTTGTTGTGGCTCCTCGGACTGATGAAGTCCTTTGGATGAAAGACGAAACATTTCAACTAAAATAAACTGTCCAGAAGACCTGACTTAACTTTGATGAATTTGTTACCTTGATTACTGAGCATGAACTCTTATGATTTAAATTAAGCTTTCAGAAAGTGATTGCTATAAATACATCTACAACTTCAAGATGGCTGCCACAGCTTAGCAACCAAAGAAAACACAAAACGTCTGTCAACTTAGGGAGCTAAAATTTGGTGTGGTAGGAGCTGAAATCTATCCACAATTTATGTGCCAAGAGCAAACTGGTTATCACTTTTTAAAACTTTACCATTACTGGAGTCACCTTTATCTGTTAGCAAAACATCTCATGAACCACTGGATACATTTGTATGAAACTTTCAAAAAGTGATCATTGTGTGTGCATCTATGACCTATTTCCTTTTAAATCCAATTTAAGATGGCCGCCACAGCCAATCAACCTTGAGGAACACAAACCTGGCTACAAGTCAAACAGTTTTATACTGAATGGAAATTTGTAGTGGAGTCACACCAAACACATCCTCTAAACACTACCGGTACACATCACATGACATCTTTACATAAAACTTTGGCTTTAGCTGTTGCCATCAACCTTTTTGTCTGTTAGCAAAATGTTTAATAAACCACGGGACTGACTTTAATAAAACCTTCAGAATATAATCACTGGATGTACATTCATAACTGATAAACATGTGGTTTCACTCAAATTTAAGATGGCTGCCAAAGCTAATCAACATTAAGCAAAACAGAAACAAGTAGAGAAATTGCATTTCCTGCGAAAATGCAGAGTGAATGCTTATTGTAGAAGAACTTGCTAAAAGAACAGCTGAAATTAGCTAAAGAAAATCTGAAATGGAACAAGATTAAGTTAGAAAAAGAAAGCAGAAAGAACACATCTTTGCTGAATTAGATTTAAATGAGCTGAAATGAGCAGAAAATTTAGGAAATTAGCTAAAAAAAGAAGAAGCTGAAAACTAAAGTAGCTGAAAATGCAGAAAGAAGCTTAAATTACCGGAAGTGGAAAGAGCTGAAATGATCTAAAAAATGTAGTTAGCAGAAAAAGCTAAAATGTCAAACAATTACCGGTAAATAGCAGCTGAAAGATCAGAAGAAGCTGAAATTAGCAACAAAATAAAAAAAAGCTGAAAGGAGTATAAGCTGAAATTAGCAGAAATATGTTAATTAAGCTGAAAGTAGCAGAAATGACCATAAAAAACTTGAACCAATCTGAAAACAGCTACAATTAGCAACACAAATGCTAAAAATATAGTTGAAAACATAGAATAAGCTGAAATTAGCAGCAGAAAGCAAAAAGAACACGTTTGCCCAATTTGGCTGAAAGAATCAGAAATGAGCACAAAATAATAGACATTAGTTGAAAAAAAGCTGAAATGAGCAAAAACTGCTCAAAAGTAGCTAAAAAGGCAGAAAGAAGCTCAAATTACCAGAAGGAAGTGGTGAGAGCACATTTTTGCTGATGTAGCATGAAGCTGCACTCTAACTGTGACCCCTGACCCTGGGTTACCAGACTCATCAGGAATTGTGTTCTTTAAAGTTACATTTGACCTCAATGTCTGATGTTTTTAACACATTAACAGTACTTGGACACAGAGTCAGCTACAGTCTGACTAATATTAACCCATTAATGAAGTTTGTTTTATTTGGTTATAAACAGGTGTGAACATGAATACTTGTGATTATTGTTTTCAGTCATTATGATGAAATCGTGTGAAATACACTCCTCGTTTAGTTCTGAGCAGATAAACATGTTACACAGTTACAGTTTGTAAGAATCAAAATAGAACTACAGAAGATGAAGCATTTTTCTCACTGCAAGGATCATGCGCTCGACTTGAAACATGCTGAAGGTGCCAGTGGACGGCACCTTCTCATCAGCAGTTGCCCTCACTGACCCCTGAGGTGGTCACAGTGACTTTCCGCTACCTTGGGCAGTTCCTGGCAAGTCCTCGTGGTGTTCCTGGTCTGATCCACCAGCAGAACCCCAGAAAGATGAGTAATGGTGCATGGACAGCACTTACCGGTATTTAGAACTTTTCTATCTAAAGACACTCAAACTGCTCTGCAACACAATCCATGCCCTCAGTGACCCAGTCATACAGCACTGCACTAGATCTATACAAAGATAATCTGAACCTGTAGAGACCAATCAGTTCTTCGTCACATTCATACACTGATGGGACACAGGGACACTCCAGCATGGGACTGCTGGTGGAATCAAACCCCAACTCTTGCACTGGAGGACGACTGCTCCAACCACTCAGCCACAGCTGCCCCTGGTGATCTGGTGCTCTCAACACTGACCCAGTGAGGAGCAGAACCTGGTGACATGATGCCTTGGTCTGGTTATGCTATTTTAGTTAATGCAACTTGGTAACTCGTTTCCTGGCTTGCAGTGATGATACATGACTTTATCTGATAACTTCTGCTAACCAAAATACAAAGTAAACTATTTTTTAAAACTTTGTCTAAATTTGTGAGTGTATAAAACCAAAATACCATAATCCTGCTCAAAGAGTTGATTTTGCCTTAGCTAAGAGAATTGAATCTTGATTGATTAATTATTATTGGTGATTATTGTTGTTGATTTTAGTTTGATTATTCAAAGACAACTTTGGTCTCTTCATTCAGATGAATGTTGGTGTGTTATGATATAAAACTCCCTGTAATTAACGGATTCTACTTCAGTGACTGATTCTGATCATTAAGGGTCAATACATTAATTAAGTTGTTGTTGGTCAGTGAACTGACCAGCTGGTGCCCCACTTTAACCAGTGTCATTTCTTTCTCCAGCTCACTTCGTAAGTGCTGAATTAGGATGACAAAAGTTGTGTGTGTGTGTGTGTGTGTTGCTGTCAGTATGAAGTACATCCTAGCAGACCTCTCCAGATGATGCAACCAGCTCTCTGAAGGAGTTCTGCAGGGTAGTTGGACAGGAAGCCCAAACCAGCAGATGGAGCTCTTGTTTTATGCTCGTGCACTCCCCGCCCACCCACAAACATACACACACGTACACACAATTAAAAGTTACCATTATCTCCACTGAACAAAGTTCAGACTAAACCGCTCACTGTGGTCAGACAACTGGGAGTGCTGGAAACTTTCCCAGCGTGTGATGTAAAACTGACGCCCAGCCTCCTCAGCACCTCCAGGATCAAGTCAGAAGTCCTGCTCTGGTTCCGACTGCTTGCTCAGCTCCTGTGATTTTGGCAGACTGCAGCAAACACAAGGGCATAACCATGAACCAGTCAGACACTGGGGCTGCTTCACTTCAGACTTTGGTCATTTGATCCAGGTTTTTAAAAATAAAAATCCTGTTCAGTGCAGCTGATCCCCCAAATGTTGACAATATGCACATGACTGCATAATATGCTCAACAATTAACGACCTTGGACTAAAGTAGGTCACTTCTTGTGTGGGTGAGCAACATGTAATTCCTCCGTATGCCTCTCGCCCGTTTACCAATTTAATCCAGGGGAGTATGGATCTGCATTAAGAGGTTTTACATATAAATGAATGAGGGGGATAAAGAGCAGAACACTGCAGCTGAATGGGGATCTTGATGTAGATGGATGGAAAATTGACATTTCTCCATCAGTAAGAGGCTGACAGTCCATTTAGATGGCTGGTAGAGGAATTGTAAAGTGGGTTTAAGACTGCCGGGAACTGCTGGGCCTGCTGGGCGTCCAGGCAGGAAGCCATCCCTTTGCCTCTCATCGTTGACTCATAAGGTCTATGTGGGCAAAGTGTGCGTGCACACACACAAGAACATGTAATGTGTTCCCACTTTGGTAATAAAAAATAAAAAAAATGTCTGCAAATACTTTCCCACCCTTGGCACATTCTAACAAGAACAAACTGTAAAGATGTTCAAATGGTTTGTGATGCAGCCATTTATCAAGAGGTTCTCACTCATCAGTGCCTTAAAATTTCAAATATGGCGGCTACTTGTCAGCATTGTCCATGTTCAAAACATTGATGTTCATCTTAAAAGAACAAATAAATACAAAGTATATTATGGTTTAAGAAGCCATGATGGACTTGCGACCTGTGCAGGGTGTACCCCGCCTCTCGCACTGTGATTTCTGGACATGGGCACCGGCGACCCCCGTGACCCAAAATAGGTTTTGTTGTTATTTTTTTATTTTTTTATTTTAATTAGAGGATTATTTTTAAAATAACCTGAACAAAAGCCTTTATGGTTCTTTCCTTATTAAAATCTAATTTTAGTTTGATTAGTTTATTGCAATAAAACAAAATTGTGTAACACTGATAGATTTTCAACAAACCTCAGAATCCAGCTTTGCAAAATAAAGACTGTCTTCGTTCTTCCCTTGTCCTCCTGCCGAAATCAAGATTTGTTGGTTTGAATCAAATTTTTTCTAACTTTCAATCAGATATTTTATTTTTAGACCAACTGTGGGATAATTATCAATGTAGAAGTGCACGAAATCAGAAGTGTCTGTGTGAGACAGTTTCGTAATGAAGGGTGTTACACAAGGATCAGTTTCAGGACAAATGCTATAGTCAGGCTGTTTATGAACAGATTTGATCAAAATGTATTTGTACCTAAACGAGCCATGTTTGCTGCAGAAAGCTTTTAATAAGGTATTTGGATTAACTTGACATTGGCTCTGAAGGACAATAAAACAAACATCAAACCAAATCAAGTCTTCTAAGAAGGTTAAGTCAGGTCCTTCTGGGATTACTAAAGTATTATTTGAATAGAATTTTCTTAACCTCATTAGATTTTTCCACCTGGATTGTTGAGCATGCATCAGGACAAACCAAGTCTTGTTTCTATCCTTCTATCTTCTCCATGAGTTAGAGATAAAAGTGCTTTGAAATGATCTGTTCTGTTGCCTTCAGCTTCAGAATTCCCCTCACGCGAGAAAGCTCATCTTACTAAATAAATCAATATATTTGAAACTTCAAACTGTGTCCTTGTTCAGACCTGTACCAACAGAAGAGTCTACATTTCTTCAGGTTTGATTTTTGCAATGCCACATTTTTTTCTTTTATGTGTAAATAACATTTTCAGCTTGTGTGTTTATAGTGTCTGCTTCACGTCTGCTTTATAAGTCACTGACTTACTGGATGAGTGCACATGTAGGCATGAAAACCATGACTTGAGTATTTTAGCATCTGAAATAAAATAAACATTTGTACTATAGTACATAAAAATACATTCTTGTACATACAACCAAAACTTTGAAAACCTTGGTAAGTTGTGTAAAACGGGGGAAAAAAGCAACTTTTTGCTAATTTCATGCTGATATTTACTTCCAAATTGTAACATAGTTAACATACAAAATGTTCCCAACCATCCATCCATCCATCCGTCCATCCAGCCATCAATCTATCCATCCATCAGCTTTACCTGCTACTTTCTTTTCGGGTCATGGGGGTCACTGGTGCCCATATCCAGCAGTCACTGTGAGAGAGGCGGGGGACACCCTGGACAGGTCTGCAGTCCTTCACAGGGACACATGAGACAAACAACCAGGTACAATTTAGAGTTACCAATCAGTCTAACATGATGTTTTTGGTCTGTGGAAGGAAACTGGAGAAAACCCATGCATGCACGGAGAGAACATACAAACACCACCAGAAAGGTCCCCGGCCAGGATTTGATCCGACGACCTTCTTGCTGAGAGGCAGCAGCTCTACAAAGTAACTGCACCACCATGCCACTACATAATGCTTAAAGAGGGGGGGTGGGGGGGGGGGTAATGTAAGAAAATAAAACAAGATCATTTTAAGTTTTATGGCAGCAACATATTAAAAAAGACAGGATAACATTGTGTGAAGCATCTTTCAACAACAGTCTGTAAAAGTGTGAGGAGACCTGCTGAAATGTGCCAGGCCTTCCCTGAAAATGATATCGTCTGGATGGAAGCATATGCTTTGTCCAAAAACATACAAATGGAAGTTTTGCTGTTAAAACACAATACTTTGCAGACAGTCGAACCTCTGCCCATCTTCACTTCTGAGAAATTCAGTTTCTCTAAAGCTGAGAGGATCTGAGTGTCTTCTGTTTGTGTTTCCTGCCTGTTCGTCCCCATGTATCAGCTCCAGCTCCCTCCTCAGGTGTTTGTGATTATCCCCTCGTTAGTGTCCCTAGAAGTTCTACTTCTCATTGTTCTCCTGTCTGTGGATGGTCCTGTGAAGACATCATGTTCTGTTTCTGCCGTGTCTCCATGTTTCCCTCGATACACGTAACTTTTGCTGCCATGTCAGCCTTTTGTTTATGTAAATAAATGTTCTTTATCTTATCCGTCGAGCTCCCGTCGTCCTGTCTGCACCCTGGGTTCAACCATGATAAAAATGCTCTTCTCTTCCTCTTACTCACCTGTTATCAGTTAATCTAATTAGCTGCAACTGTTTCTTATTGATACTACTTACCTTTGCAGCCTTTCGTTGACCTTATCTCCACAATAAGAGAGGATCAAAGTTCACGCTCAATGATCCAGGTACTTTGTAAAAAAATAAAATAAAATCCAACAAAGTTCAGTCAGGTCATCTGGACGGTTCCTTTTTTGTTGTTGAGATGTTTCATCCTTCATCCAAAGGACTTCATCAGTCCGAGGAGCCACAAACAAACTT
Organism: Hypsolebias longignatus; assembly: GCA_031762435.1. Lineage (NCBI taxonomy): Eukaryota > Metazoa > Chordata > Actinopteri > Cyprinodontiformes > Rivulidae > Hypsolebias > Hypsolebias longignatus. Next base: position 25,574,619 of record JARVGV010000861.1, read on the forward strand.
AGTCCCACAAGAAGCACATTCACATGGTGGTGGGGAAAAAAGTTTGCTGGTGACAAGATGGATCCTGGGGCTCCTTCTCCCTTGTGTGCTTGTGGGACTGAGTTTGTTTGTGGCTCCTCGGACTGATGAAGTCCTTAGGATTAAGGCTGAATTGTCTCAACAAAAAAGAAACAAACCATCCAGATGACCTGAGTGAACTTTGTTGGAGTACGAGAGGAGTTGCTGAACGAGTTGCTCAATTTAAAATAACTTATGGTGCAACTTCTTAAATGAAACAACTGACATGTTTACTGTGTTCTGTTTAGAATAAAACACGGGTTTTATGAGATTTGCACACGATTGCATTGGTTTTATTTCCACGTTACACAGTGACCCAGCTTTTTCAAAAGTGTGGTGACAGATCAACACTGGACAACGCCCTCACTGAAAATGCAAATGTTTCAGAAGCTGCTGCGTCTTCTTGATATTTGTGCCGCTTTAAAACAAATCTGTAATTTAAGCATGAAAAGCTGATTTCTCCTAATTTTATTTACAAATGTAAATTCTGCTTAATTCTCTACGACTTTGGCACATCATTTAGCAGCCAAGAACACGTCGTACCTCCAGTAAGACTCACAAAATGAGCTTTTATTGGTACTTGAGGGTGGAAAGAACATTTTCTCGCCCATATTCCTGTCTGAGGTTAACGGGCAACATCCGTCTTCCTCACTCTCCCAAATGTCTCGTCTTAATTTCTCACTCCTATACCTCATTCTCTCTGCGTCTCCCTCCAACACTTTTATTTCTCTGTGTGGGAGATCATCACTGCGAGCACAGGCACACGGGGACCCTTTCACACTGCTTATGTACTCACTGGCTGCTGATTTTAACCTCATGTGGGCCCTGCCATGTGAGTCATGAGGTAAAGAAAGAGTTTGTGTGAGTTAAATGTCACACAGAGACAGCAGGGTGCAGCTATTACAGAAACACTGAGGTGGAGAGCAGCCCTTTTACTCACTCAAAGCATTATGGGATCCAGTCCCACGTGGTGCACATTATAAACCGTGGAGCAGATATTGATCCAGCACTTTGAGTTTCCTTACATTACCACATCATAAAGCTATTTGTGAGAGAGAGAAAAGTCCTGCCGGCAACAGGAGTATAAATATAGCTCGAGACAACACAACAGTGTCGAATATTAATATAAACTAGAGAAATTGCTTTTCCTGCAAAAATGCAGTGTGAATGCCTGTTGATGAAGAACTTGCTGAAACCAGCTGAAATGAGCTAAAAACATACTGAAATTTAGCTGAAATGGAAGAACAAGCCTAAGTTAGCAGAAGAAAGCAGAAAGAACATATATTTGCTGAACTAGGTTTAACAAAGCAGAAATGAGCCACAAAGATGAAGAAATTAACTAAAGACGCTGAAATTAAGGGGGAAAAAAAGCTGCAAAATAGCCGAAAAGGCAAAAAGAAGCTTAAACCAGCAGAAGAAAATGAAATGAGCTGAAATAAGCTAAAAAATGTAGAATTAACTGAAAAAGTTACATTTAGCACAAAATCGGCTAAAAAAACAGCTGAAATAGCAGAAAAAGCTGAAACTAGCACAAAAAGTTGAAAGGAGCGCAATTAGCAGAAATATGTAAATTAGGGTGAAATTAGCAGAAAATACCACAGAAAGCTTGAATTTATCTGAAAACTGCTAAAAATTAGCTAAAAATGCTAAAAGGTAGAACAAGTGAAAATTAGCATAATGCAGAAAGAACATTTTTGCTTAAAGAAGCAGAAATGAACACAAAAGGTGGAATCTAAAAAAGCTAAGTCTGGTCCATTGGGTATGTCCAGAGGACCAGACTTAGCTTTTTTTTAGATTTTTCTACCTGGATTATTGAGCATGCATCAGGGTACAAAAGGTGGAAGTTTTTTGAAAGAGCTGAAATTAGCAAAAAATAAAAAATAAAAATATAAAAAACCAGCTGAAAAGTACTGTAGCTAAAAAGCATAAAAAGCAAAAAAGAAGCTGAAATTACAAGGAAATAACAAGAACATTTTTGCTGAATTAGGCTGATTTTTTTTTTTTTAATGAGTGCAAGAATTGTGGAGTTAGCAGAAAATTCTAAAATTAGCATAAACCAGCTAAATAGTACCCTGATGCATGCTCAATAATCCAGGTAGAAAAATCTAAAAAAGCTAAGTCTGGTCCTCTGGACATTCAA
>JARVGV010000861.1:25658575-25669612 GCA_031762435.1 Hypsolebias longignatus
CTGAAATAGTCAGATTTTTACGTGCAAAAACACTGCGTCAAATTTCTAATGACTTTGGATGAAATTTTAATATATTTTTGTTTGTTTGCAAAAACGAACATACTTCAGTGATACAAGATATATATGTTGTGCCATTTTATGCAAAGTTCAAACATCATGTCAGTGGACCTTTAAGTTCAAGGTTTCTTTATTGTCATTCACATCATATGTGGTACATGCAGTGTAACAAAATTGTGTACACAGGGTCCCAGTTATGGTTAGTTATTAATACCTGCAGCCAGCTCGTTCCTTGCCCTCCTCAGTTCCTGTGAGTCACCAGACGTGAAGGCAGTATCCCTGGCTTTCAGCAGGGTACGGACCTCTTCGTTAAGCCAGGGTTTCTGGTTTGGGTAGCACTTCACAGTCCTGGTGGTGATGACATCATCAATCAGCATGGTATAACTTGTTGAACCTGGCACTGAAATGTTAAGGCTGTCTGGAAGTGTTACTAATATTTTAGGGTTACTATGATATTACTGTAGCATTCTTGGTTGGGGGTTTCAGGTTTTGAGTTGGTTCGATCAGTCTTCTGAGGTCGGCTCCCAAACACACATTTTTATTAGAATAACAAACTTTTTATGTTTTGTTCTCTCTGTAATGAGACACATACAGTAATAGCCATAGCTGGGACAGTGTGATCATTTTGGGGGTCCGTGTTTTTGTCCTGCTGACATTTGAAGAATAATCACTACTGTAATTATTAATCCTTCGCAATAACTCCTTTGTTTTTCTACTTTCAGGGATACTATTTAATGCTAAACTATAAAGCACTATAGAGAATAAATCATTAATTTGTTAAAAGTTACTCAAATGCTGTAATTTTACTTTCATTCTTGTGCACTTATTCAGTTTAGACAATAAACTGAATAAGTGCAATCATCACTATTTCAGGTAGACCAACTCTTTCAATGTATTTTCACCTGAGATGTATTTTGAGCTAAATGTCCATCAGGTTTTTGTTCTCAAATGACCATTTTGATTTTCTTGCACTAAATTTAATATCAACTGTACTCCTGCTTTATGTGTGAAATCATGACTTGAGTTATATTTTAGGAGATTAAGAAAGAAGGTCATTTATTTTTTTCATGGTAAGATATATTTTGAAATAAAACTACTTTAACTAATTTAAAGGCAAGAGTCCAAACTGTTTTTGATTAAATCAGGCAGACGGTCTTGTCTAGTTTGATCCCATCTAAATTAAAAAAAGGTTACATTTTGTTGCTTGGTTTTTCTTTTAAAAAATCTTGATTGATTCACCTTTGATTTGGTGTCACTTTATGAAAAGGAAAAACAACAATGGTCTAATTAAAAATCAGTGAGCTCATAAAGTTGTTCTTTTTTCACTTTTTATTATGGGTGCATTCTGATTAGCATAAAAATAAATTAACTGTCTTTAACAATAATCAAAATTTGTTACAAATAAATTTGTTACTAAAACTGACTTGTTTTTCTTGTTTTCTCTCGCTCTCTTTCAGAGCATTAAATTCTCAGATTATTACCATTATTCTCACACATTTTGAGTTGAAAGAAACATTTAAAATGGGACAAAAAGGATGAGCAATGGGAATCCACTTGTATGGTGTCCATGAATAAAGATGCACTGAAAGGAAATGAGTTAAAAATCTAATGACTCAGCTGTAGAGCAAACAAATTAAAAACAAAGCTTACCACAATAAATACACAATTTCAAACAGATTCACAGTGAATGACTTGGTGCCAAAACTGGAGTCTGTTGACCCTTGATTCATAATGACACACCAGTAAAACCTAAAGCATTAAAGTGTAAATAAAAATATGTATTTTCCTCCCTCAACTGGAGGATTGACAAAATGTGTAAACTTATCTTTAGAAGCTGTGACTCATGTCTGCCACTAACTGCAAGGTTCTGGGTCATTTCAAGATTATTATTTTTCAGTTAATTGCTCAATTCAAAGCAGCCTTGACACTGAAGTATACAGTGGATGTCTTTATATACAGTAACAGCAGAAATAATGGAAATGTAATATGTGTTTCGTCAAAACATGGCTGCAGAATCATATTGTTGAATGACAGGTCTGCAAATTCAATAGAATACAAAAGTTCAGTATATAAATAACTTATTTTTAATAGTTGTTGATATATTTAGATAAATTCAGCAATTTATGGCATTGTACAAACTGAATACATAACCTCAAAGCAAACTAGACCATATATTTTACTTTAAGGAGGTTTTAAAATACTCAAATCACTTCCTCTTTAAATAATATTGACATGGGTTGGCTGTTGCTGATTTTTTATTTTATTTATTTATTTTTTGTCTCAAATTATCAGGGTGCACAAATATTTTCAGACCTTAAAATGTTGCATTTTAAAGTCTGAGCGTGTGGCATGGTGGCGCAGTTGGTTGAGTTGTTGCTGCTCATCAAGACGGTCGTCGGATCAAATCTTGGCCTGGGACCTTTCTGAGTAAGTTTTTCTCTGTGAAGGTGTGGGGTTTTTCCGGGTACTCCAGTTTCCTCCGACAGACCAAAAATATGCATGTTAGACTGATTGGTAACTAAATTGTCCCTAGTGTGGGTTTGTCTTGTTTGTCATGTGTCCCTGTGATGGACTGGAGACCTGTCCTCCAGGGTGCCTCTCGTACAATGACTGCTGGATATGGGCACCAGTGACCCAACAACAAATAAGCAGGTAAAGATAAACAAAGGATGAATAGATGGAAAGTCTCAGAGCTCCAACAGCAACCAGGCTCAGGCTGTAGGTAAAAACTAGAGGCAGTCCAGAAATCAGTCTGGGTTTGGGAAGCATATGTCTGCCACGCCATGTGGCATTTATTAGTGTATTCATTCATGAAAAATAGTTACCGTCAAAATGTAAAGACAGAACAGGCTACTTATTTTATTTATTTATTTATTCATTTCATTTCAGTTCCATTAAAAAAAAAAAACATATTACAAAAAAAAGTAATAACTCAACAAACTTTTAATTTAAAAATTAAACAGTTATTTATTTATTTTAAACTTAATAGTTACACTTTATTTATTTACTTTATTGTAGAAACTGGAGGACCAAAAGTCCTGGTATCAGAAAAATATGTAGACCATTCTCAGTGTACAATAAACATGACTGACCTAAACGATTAACATTGTTCTTTACATTTTGATGAGATTTTATTGCTGTTAATTTTCATATTTAGCATTAGTGTGTGTTACAGTTTGCTGCTTTTAATTCCTGTTTCTGTTTGTTGTAAAGCACCTTGATAGCAGTTGATCTGTTTTAACTGTGCTCTATAAATAAAGACTTGACTTGCGGAACTTTAACTCTGAGCGCTGTGTTTCCTGCTTCCTGACGCACGACGGGATTTGAGTGTTACACTCCAGTCTTCAGCGCTTCCGGCCAGCTCAGCGCATCGCTCCTGTTGTGTTGTCACTTTTTGTCCAGCTTGTGAAACGAGCGAGCCGCGAGCAGCTTCAGGCCGTGGAGACACCGCGGGACGTTCGGGAGACATGGTGCTGCTGACGATGATCGCCCGGCTGGCTGACGGGCTGCCGCTGGCCGCCTCCATGCAGGAGGACGAGCAGGTTCACATGATCTACCTTCTTGTTTCTGTGGACGCTGGCTGCTGTAGAGAAAGCCTCTGCGTTGTGAAGCTGTAATGTCACGTTAGACGATAACGTCCAGCTGTTCAGCTCATTTAGCTTTAAATGTTTGTGGGTTTTCTAGAGGATAAAAACAAACAACTCCAGCTGCTGTGTGAATATTTCTGACTTGGTCAAGTGAAGGCCTGTTTGTTATCTACACCATGTTTCATTTAAACCAGACTTTTCATGACCATGTTTCATTTAAATGAAACATGGTCATGAAAAGTCTGGTTCAAATGATTTGAACCAGACTTTACATGACCATGTTTCATTTAAACCAGACTTTACATGACCATGTTTCATTTAAACCAGACTTTACATGACCATGTTTCATTTGAACCAAACTTTACATGACCATGTTTCATTTAAACCAGACTTTACATGACCATGTTTCATTTAAACCTGACTTTACACGAAGGCTCATCCCTTGCAGCCTGTAACTATCTGCTACATCTTTATTAATATACAAATACATTCCATGGTAACATCCAGTCCACCCTCCTCTTTATATATTGCTGCCAAGGTGCCAGACTTTTTTAAATATAGGTGGTCTTTAGGTGTCTTTCAGTTACAGGTAGATTTTTTTTTTCTTTGAACTTTGGCTTTTCATTTATACCTGATCATTCTCTGACGAATGTTCATTGTTCAGTCACCTAACTCAACACTATTAATTATTTAGGCATCAATTCCTAAATTCAGGGGTAAATTAGTGTAGTGTCAGCTCCTGAGACAACTTAAATGACTTTTTTTTAGAGCAAAAAGGAGCTTTAAACATTTATATACTGGCCGCGTGTCACAAATGTACAATTTGTTCTTGGTTTTGCAGGTGAATATATAAAAATAACCAAAAATTGACAAGTTTGTCAGATTTAAAATACTGTAGTATCAATTCACCAAAATTATGACTTCCCAAAATCTTAGCCTCTGAAGAATGACACATCTCTCAACTTTTCTCCCATTTCTTAAATACAGTATATGAGTTCCAGATATTATTCCTCTCATGTGAATAATAAAAATTAATCTAACACTTTCAGTCCTGCACATTTACACTTTACTTATTTTTAAGTGCACACTGCACAATATGCTATCAAAGCTGGGTACAACGACTGGACTGAAAATAAGTAAAGGGATAAAAATAAAAAAAGGCCAAAATAAATCCTGAAAGAGCTTCAGAAAACCTGGAAAACTACTGTATATTCTATAAAGAGCTCAAAGTTTTTCTCAGTGCATACGATTTATTTTCTCCAAATATGATCAAAGTATTACTATTTGCAGATATATGAAGATTACCCACTAACTGATCATTTTAAAGGCGTTATTGATATCAGTCTTCAGAAGTCTGTATGGATTATGAAGTAAACAAAAGACTGCTCTGTATGAGGACACGGTTAGAAGTAGTTTGTATGTAGTCATATAAATGTTGCAATAAAAATGGACTGACTCTTCATTCTTGGGATTTAAATATTTGCTCTTTTCCAGGTTTGAGACTGACCTTAAATGCATTTTTTTTTTTTTTGAAAATCGCATTTCCAATGGTCGAGTTTAGACAAAACTGGTTTCTATCAGCGATCGTCTGGAAACTGACCGAGTCGAGCAAAGAGAATGTTGTACTTGACATAGGATGTTCAAATGGATTATATGTGTAACACAATGAGCTGTTTTATTCTGTTCGCACCTCGACAGGAGTCTAACGTCTTTCTCCTCACTCTTTTTGTGCATTCTCAAAAAGGGAAGTGAAAAGGTTTGTCGTGTCTCTGCTCTGTGGTCCGTCGCATGTGTTTCATGTGTAAAAACTGGCGATTCCTACAACCCGACCCATTTTATTAAAGTTTAACAAAATGGCATCACGTTTGGAGCTGTCTGTTTAGCAAGTAGAGACTCGATGTTTGTCAAAGCCAGTTTCGTGCCATAATCAAACGCGGACTAGCAGCGAGTGGTTTAATGACTGTTTATTGCTTTGCTATCTCTCCAGCTGGGTCGAGACCTTCAACAGTATCAGACTCAAGCCAAGCAGCTCTTCAGGAAACTCAACGAGCAGAGTCCTAACCGCTGCACCTTAGAAGCTGGTTCTGTGGCGTTTCAGTGAGTTGAAGATAGTTTTTCATCAACTTTCCATAAAGCGATATTTCCAATCCCAGCGATTGGGTCGTGCTTTAATTATGACCCCGCTTTTTATTCTCCTCGCAGCTATTTCATAGAGAAAGGAGTCTGCTACCTCGTGCTGTGTGAAGCCAGCTTTCCTAAGAAGCTAGCCTTTGCATACCTTGAGGACCTGCAGGCAGAGTTTCACGAGCAGCATGGAAAGAAGGTCCCAACTGTATCCCGCCCATATTCTTTCATTGAATTTGGTAAGAATAAGACACAGCTGGTTGTAGTGCCAGTACTATTACATTGTGTAACATGTTTTTTTTTTATTTACTTATTCATTTATTTCAACTTTAAACCAGAAAGACAATTAAAAAAAAAAAAAAAACAATACATTAAATGAAAGGAAGCAGAAGACGAAAAATTTCTTATATCTGCTCCTTCTTAGCAAAATCAATTTAAATTATCAATTTAAACAATAATCATCTATACATAATACAGCAAAACACATAAATAATCATTACTGTTTAGAATTCACTTAATATTAATTAACTTATATGTATCTTTTCAACAAAATAGTTTTAATCATTTTCTTAAATATAAACATTGACTCCACTTTTTTTAACATCATTTTCCAAGTTGTTCCATAGACCTATTCCCTGTGTTGCTTTGATGTTTTTATTGACCTTATCAAATGTTTAAAATCCCCTAAAGAAATTAAGGTGGACAGCTTCAGTTCTTGTTGCAAGGTGTTCCAGGTTGCAGGAGCAGAGTAGGAAAAGGCCATTTTGCCAAGTTGAATCTGCACTAGGGGGGACGCTGCGGGTAATGATGGCCTGTGAGTGCACGTCGCACGCTGTAACTGCACTGATGGTGTGACAGGAGCTATAAGAAGGTAGCAGACCAAGGAGTAATTTATAGATGAAAATGAACCAGTGTGAGACCCTACATGTAGATAATGATGATCAACTGACCAAGGAGTACAGAGTGCAGTGATGGGTACAGTAGTCAAAACCAGTTATGAATCTTAGTGCCCCATGGTAGACAACATCCAACATCTGCAAGGAGCTGGCAGGGTTATTAAATAATGTCACCATAGTCAATGGCCTGTAGGAAAGTTGCAGCTACTAGGCATTTTCAAGGCATTCAGAGTTAAGCAAGATCTATTTCTGAAAAAGAAACCCAGTTTTAATTTCAGTTTCTTTATCAACATTTCAATTTATGGTTTAAAAAGAGATGTTCATCAACTAAAATTCCCAAGTATTTATAAGAATCCACAAACTTCGTAGGAATGTGATGCATGGATGAGGTAAGAGGAAGAACTGCTGGCACCTTCTTTCTGTTTTAAAACAACATCCCCTTGATTTTATCAGCATTTAGCACCAGTGTGAGATGGAACAAGTCAGACTGAATGATGTCAAATGCAGACTGTAGAAGTTGGAGAACCTTTGCAAGTGTTAGCTTGACAATAAATAATTGTATCATCAGCATAGAGATGCAAGGATACATCAGGAATGTTTTGACCTACATTATTTATATAAATGAAAAATAATAATAATAAGATAAATAAAATTAAAAAAAAAGAGTGGGTCCTAAAACCGAGCCTTGCGGAACACAATTAGTGACTGTTAGGTAGCTAGATCAAGTACCGTTATGTCTAACACATTGGCTCCGACCTGACAGATAGTTTGAAAGCCAACCAACTGTGATCTGAGAAACCAATATCTGAGAGCTAACAACCCTACCTTCAGCACATCCATAACGAGGCCAGCAGGGTAATGGTTCCCAGTAAGCATAGAGTTAGGGCTAAGCCCCCAGTTCACAACCATCCTGTTCATGTTTCAAATAATTTTTTTCAATGACTGGAGATTGGCAGATTCATAGTCTGAAATGTGGCATTTCTGTGATAAATTCTATTTGAAACTGCTGACTAATGCTAAGAATACATACAGTATGATTGTTGTTCACATGGGCGGTAATGAACCCGGTTACACCAATCAAATGTCTCTAAAATGAATGTTGTTATGGTGTGTAACTTTATAAGATTAATGTCAGACTCCATGATTTTCTTTGGTTCCATCCCCAGCCTGACCAGCAATGACATCGGCTCTGGCATGTTGTTGTTCGTTAGTGGTGCTAGAAAACAGTGCGTGCTACAAATGAAAATCTTGGCAGACATTTTGGAGAAAACCTGCTTTGCTAAATGCTGCTCATCTCCCTTTAGATTGAGCTGATCTGATTTTATTAGTCCTTCATTTTGCTAACAGTCCAGGGCGCAGACAGGAAGCAGAGATCTGGTTTTACACACCCCTCTGATGCTGCATCTCCTTCACTACTTCTTTGATCAATTACACTTTTACATTACTGTGTCTACATCCTAAAGTGATAACCAAGGTTTGTAGTCTTTATATTGTGCTGAGGATGTTTTTATTTGCTTACATTGTTTACATTTTCTGAAACTTACTAGTTTTAACCATGCTGCATCCATATAGTTATTGATCAGCGGGCTTCAGTTGAACATTTGTTGGTAAAAATGAGGCCTTCATGAAACCTGTAACTAAACCTTTCTGGACTTGTTCTTGAGCAGGACTCAATACTCTTCATAGAGCAACACAAGTCTGGTTTTGAACGACCTGCAGACCTGGAGTTTGAGGACTATTCCCAGGGAATCAAACCAGCCAACTCAGAATCCACCCTCAACCCACCAAAACTGCGGCCCAAGCTCTGGCCTTTCAAGAAACTCAAGGTGAAACTGCACGATGTGCAAGCTAGATGTGCATGTGTGTTTTTAATTTCTATAAAATGTTGTTTGAGATGAATTAGAAAGTCCTCTGTCTTGTTTTTCTAATCACGTTTAAGTTTTCTGGGTTTGCCTAATGTTGTTGGGTTAAGGTCATCATTACTACTATTACTAATTATTATTATTATTGTTATTATTATTACTAGTGTTACTGGTGAATTACACTAGATAAGAGATGCATTTATACAACTTTAGATTAAGAGTATTTGTTCACAGATTGCCTGATTCTTCGAATCATTCTGCAGATTATGCTGTTCAGATGACATTATTAAAACTTTACAGGGTTTTACTTTCAATCAGATCTTTCAAACAATTATTTATATTATATTTAGAAATATATGGAAAGTGACGGCTTGTAACTCGGGTAAGGTTACGTTGGACAAATAGCTCCGACTGGGGAGGATGTAACGAGGCTCAACGTAAAATCTTTGGAATCTGATATCCTCGATGAAAATAAAACCTTCCACACCGCCGACATTTTGAATTTTCCTCTCTGCCATGATCAGAACAGGTAGGCGTGCATGATGTCATCATGTTGTGTTGCCGCTGCAGGCATCCTTGTCACTGGGTTGTCATACAAAAACAGAGTATTTTATATCGGTGAGTTTTTTTTTTTTTGATGGAATGGCCGATGTCCGATATTTAACTTAAACGCTCATATCAGCCGATACCAACACCATGCCGATATTATTGTGCATCTCTAGACAAATGTATAAATTCATGACAGGCAAAAGCATTATTCCCCACTTTGCCTCTTTCGAGTGAGCAATAAATAACTGGTCATTTTACTCCCGACTGTCAATTAAGCCTTTTTTTTTAATGGTCTGAGACTTTGGTTGGACCGGCAACCACTTAAAATGAAATTATGAAAGTCACACATCAAATTGTTGATAACAGTCTGTTTTCTTTCTTATCTTTCTGCTGCTGATTGCTATAAGAATGTGGATTAACACACACATTGTCTCATAATTTTAACAAAAGCGTGCACACACTCACACATTTCTCAGCATGACTCATATCTTCACCAACCTGCTTCCCTTCGGGCCAAATTCTAATTCCAGTCTGCTGCACAGACATGTCCCAGAACACCTTTAGGGCTCTTTAACGTGTCAATCTGCATTGTTACTGAAATCTCTGATTCACATGTCTTTTCTTTTTTTTTCCTTTTCTTTTATCATCACCAGTGTTGTCTCCTTTTCCCTCCACTTTGTCTTTTTTTCATTTTCTTCGGTGAAATCGAGCTGTCAAAATCAAAGTTTTCAACTCAACACAATAGATTTTTGCTCTCTGACTGATATTGTTTTGTGTCTGAGGTCCGGCCTGAGTTTTTATTTCCATCTTGCAGTTATATTTTAATTTAGACAGCTTAATCCCATTGAGCCTCAAAGACTCATTTTCAAGAGAGGCCTGTTTTCAGCAAAGAATGATGACAACAGTGGACAGCAGTGACAACAATAGACAATCATAAAAGAGGCATACAGATTTTTTTTAAACAAGTTAAAATAAGATGTCAAAGTAGCAAAACAGATAGATTATAAGGCAAATGTAGAAAACTAAAAATAGGAATATGTCTGCATGGTTCTTGCCAGGAGTCCAACAGATTATTAAAGCCATTTAGAGAAGTCAAGGTCGAGAGCTTCAGATCTTTCTGTAAGATATTCCAGGAAACAGGAGCAGAGTAGGAGAAGGCCCTTTGCCAAGTTCAGTCTACACTGAGGGAACGCTGCAGGTAACCATGTCCTGAGAGCGCACGCTGTAGCTGCACTCACGCAGACAAAATTTCAATAAATCTCATTATACTCTCATTAGCTGTACCTCTACAACTGATTAATTTTTGGAGTCAATTCAAAATGAAATCCACAGCTTATCGTCAACATGTGACTGTAGCTCAGTCAATGTATTTATTTTAAAATGTATATTTGTTTCATCACAAGTAATAGAGTCTTTTTGGTTGGATCGGTCTATTTAATCCATTCAGAATGCAACAAATCCTCATTCAGTTGTTTTCCCTGTGGGCTGATTGCAGTTTGCAGTTTGCGGTTACAGGGAATCCTATTGCCATCATCTCTACAAGCCGTAAGATGTGTGCTTGTAGCATAAGCTGTCAGTGAGGAGAAACTCTGAGAACAGTGACAAATGAACGCTGATTTATCCATTTATGTTTAAGATCACACACACACAGTAGTACTCTGTGCTCATGTCCATGTTTTCTGCATTGTGTGTTTTTGTAGCAACCTGCTGCAGAACCTGATTTCTCCCACCTGCCTCCAGAACAGAGGAAGAAGAAGTTGCTGAGTAAGATTGAGCATATCAACAAAGAGTTGCAGAAGGAGCAAGACCAAAGGTATGGACATTATTAGATCACAGAGATGCTTTAGTAACCAGCAGCTGAGACAATTGCACATATTTTGTCCTTTAACTAAGTCTGGTGCAACATCCACAAAAATTGCACCAGTTTTTTTTTTTTTTTTTTTTTTTTGTTACCCAGTTGTT
>JARVGV010000861.1:25744253-25757434 GCA_031762435.1 Hypsolebias longignatus
AAAAAAACATTAAATAAAGGGCCAGTAAACTTGACCATGGATGAAGAAGGGGAATTTAATACATTGTTGGTGCAAACAAAACAGTTCGTTGCCGGGCAGTTTATTGTGCGAGACAGAGTACGTATACACGGTCATAAAAATCGAGCTTTGCACAAACATGCCCTGTGGGCGTCCGCTTCGACTTTAATCTAGTACGCGCGGACCTCCACGGGCTGAAGTATGCTCGACCATACTGGAGCCTTTACCCTTTCTAATCTCTGTGCCACAACCCCAGAAGAATGGAACAGCAAAAGGAAGAAATTTATTTTTTTTAAACTACCAAACGTCTTAAAGTCGTTACCGATACTTTTGACGTTTTAATTGTGTTCAAAGCTATTTTCAATAAAAAAATTTAAAAAAGCATTATTCTTAATGTTTTCCTTAAAAATAACATTCGGTAGCTTCTGTAAATTCGTATGCTGTTTGATCCATTACTAATGCCATGTTTAAGCTGGTCATAATCAACCATAAACAACTCCAACAGATGCAAAAATGGGTGCCACGGTACCAGTTGTGCAGAGAACTTTTGAGTGTTCTCAGGTTTAGAGTTTGAAAGTGTGCCACTAATATTTAAAAAGGAGTTATAGAAGCCAAGACTCATATGACAAAGTCTACTTTGTGCTGCACGGCTTCAGTGAAGAGCCTGTCATAAAAGACAACAGTGGCAGCTAAGTAGTTCTACTTTAGCAGTGCAAATGCAGTTTTAAAGGCACAGGTGCTGGAGGATCATTCAGTTAGCTCAGTCACTCAGCGTACATTTGTGTATGGACCGAATATATCCCCATACATTACTTGAGAGTCTCTATGGAGTCAAGAAAGCACCTACCCTGAAGAGAACTAAAAGGTACTGATTAAAATAATTGTACGAACTACTACAGTGCCACCATTACAAAAAAGGGTAAACTATCTTGGATGGTCAAAAGGACTGGAAACTGGGCCCCTGCAATCTGAAAGCACATATTGAGTTGTTGTAACAGATTGCACACATCACATAGTTTGTTGAATGTGTAGCACCTGATTAATTAAGATTAGCAGCAGTCTGCAGGCAAGGTAATTCCTACAGATATCTGCTGTGTAGCAGTTTAATTTTCTCAGTAGTGATGGGAAAAAAGGCAACTTTACATTGTTGATGTCACAGTGCGCTTGTGTTTGTGCTGATGTCCAAGTGTAATGTTGACTTAACACCTTTGGTGGACGTGTCTCGTGGGTAAAAAGAAAAAAGAAATGAATATGCCAGCACTTACAGCTGCTTGCACATCTCTCCATTGTGAAGAGAAATCCAGAGGATAACATGTTCGCCTCTATGTTACAGTGACACAAGTTAAGGAAATGTTTGCTTGAGGGAAAAGTTTAGAGTGAAGTTTTCATTCATTCAACCTTTATTTAGGCAGGTTAATCCCAATGAGCCTCGAGGACTCACTTACAAGAGACCTGGCTACAAACTAAGGATGATGACAACAGCAACAGTAGATTTTCCTTGGACAATCAACAATAGACAAAATATCTTATAAACTACGAAACAGATTTTGACGCCTTTAGAAAATTATCAGTGGGTGTACATCTACAACTGATTATTATTTGGAGCCAACATCAGGATGGCAGCTACAGTCAGCTGACCTCAGAAACTCAAGCCTCCATTCAGTCACACACAATCTGTTTATACAGTAGTTAGCAAAACTGCGCTAAAATAAACCAATAAAAAAAATGAAGAAAAATACATATTTGAAAGGCTCAACATACTGCTGGCAAGGCATATTTTTAAATTTATTTTAAGTACATCATTTATTGCTCAAACAATAAATGTCATGTAAGATTACATCGACCCACCACTAATATTGCCACTCTTCAAAGTCGGCCAGTCCTTTAAAATAAGACTTTTTGTTCTGAGACGTTATAAAATTTGTTTGGACCTTGAAGCCACAAAAGGCAGGCGCATGTGACTAGCAGCTATTTTTCTTTCTTTTGCTACTGAACGTCAGTCTTCTCATGAAATGCTTGTTTTTCTCTTCACTAACCTCTTGCCACGTCTCTGTTTTCATGCTTGCTTCAGAGGGCCTCTCCATGGCTCAGGTACAGTAGAAACGGATTTGTAGGCCTAGCTTTAAGTAACTCTTCGAAAAACGGTTTACTGGAAAATCAATGGCAAAATAATCTTGGCTCTGAAAAAAAATAGCAGCGCTTCTAGCAAATAACTTAATAAGATTATTATGTTTTACAGGGCTATACTGGATTCAGCTGTGGTGAAGCAGAGGATTACAACTGTGCAAAACTACGTTGCCAGAACGGTGGACACTGCATGAAGGCGCACTCTGGCCATCTGTACTGCCAGTGTAAACAAGGCTTCAAGGGCCCGTACTGTGAGACACAGCAGTGCACCATACCCTGTCATAATGGAGGAACCTGCATAAAAGACCCGTCCAACCCATACCAACACAGCTGCCGCTGTCCCATGAACTTCTTTGGACGATATTGTGAGAATAAATCTCGTGTTTCCCATCCAACCTGCCCCTATTCAAAGTGTGAGCAGCAAGCAGGAGATCAAGTATGTGACGGTCAGTGCAACGTCCACGAATGCCAGTGGGATGGAGGAGACTGCTCACTGGGCTTGACGCAGCCTTGGGTTAACTGCTCCGCCAGTGTTCCCTGCTGGGATCTCTTTCAGAATGGGCGATGTGATGAGGAGTGTAACAACCCTTGGTGTTTCTTTGACAGCTTTGAATGTCAGGAAACTCCAAGTGACCCCTGCAAGTATGTCACTCTGCCACCGATGCTGTCATTGCTGTTCCAGATAAAGTAAAATGTTGATTTTAACACAATTAATAACCTTTTTCACAATCCGCTTGTTTCTTAAGGTATGACAAATACTGCAAAGACCATTATGGTAACGGCATCTGTGACCAGAGTTGCAACACAGAAGCTTGTGTTTGGGATGGCCTGGACTGCTCGGACGTGCCAAAGAGTTTGTCAGAAGGTACGCTCATCATTGTGGTTCGATTGCAGCCCAAGGAGCTGCTTGCAGACTTGAATGGCTTCCTGCGCTCCCTGGGAGCCCTGCTGCGCACCAACGTGCAGGTGAAGCTGAATGAAAAGAACGAACCGGAAGTGCGTCCTTACTATGGGAAGGAGGAGGAGCAGAGGCAAGATAGACAGAGGAGCAGAGCTAAACGGGAGATAAACAGAGAGGTTATTGGGTAAGAGTGATTCGTAATTATTTATCTTTGTAACTCTTATACGTCAGAGGTTTGAAACACATGTATTTCCTAATGTAATCATTCTTTTACATTTGTTTCTGCAGCTCTGAGGTGCATCTGGAAATTGATAACCGTGAATGTTCCAAGACCTCCTCCACCTCTTACTGTTTCTCCAACACGTCTGTGGCCGCATCTTATATCGCAGCATCGCACATCAAAGCCGATCTGCCTTACCCGCTTGTGTCTGTTAGAGGTAAGAAGTTACAAAAACTATCTTTTGGTGAAAATGTAAATTAAACAAAGAGAAACCAGTTTATATTTGGACTCGTCTTTCTGTTGTTTTTTTAATGCAGGCGAACCAACCGTAACAAAGATCACATATTGGTACCTGATTGGGGTTGCTGTGGTTATTGTTCTGCTTATTGTGGTGGTTGGGATGCTGGCGGTCAAGAAGAAGCACAAACACGGTTTCTTGTGGCTGCCCGATGGCTTCATGGCCCCGAACAATGACAAGAGGAGAGAGCCTGTTGGACAAGACGACTTTGACTTGAAGTGAGTGAATATTTCTGACAGAGAAACAAATGAATCCAAAAGAGCACCATCATAATGCAGTGCAAGTTTATTTTTCATGTTTTAGATTAATCTCTAAAAAAAAAGATCATTTTCATGTTAGGAATTTAAAGAGCCAGGATGGAAGTATAGCCGATGGAGGTCAGAGATATCTTGAAGATGAAGTACCATCCAAAAAGTCAAGAGTAAGTGAATAATGAGTCAAAGATAAGAGGTTTGTGCAGATTTAAAAGTATTCGTCTGTAGTGAATTTATTGTCGAACTCTGTGGCGTTTTGTTAGACTGAAGACAAACCTCTGCTGTCCATCCCCCTGGATGGAAGTGTCGACCGAAGAGAGTGGACCCTACAACATCACAAAGCTGCTGACATCACTCTGACTCCTCCACAGGCTGACCTGGACGCTGACTGTCTGGATGTTAATGTCAAAGGACCTGGTGAGTACAAATATACCAGTGAGATGTTTACGTCTAGTATAATTTGAGTAATTATTTTGCAGTAATACAAGTTTTGCTCCCTCAGATGGTTTTACTCCTCTGATGCTGGCATCGCTGCGTAACGGTGGGGGCCCAGACTGCAGCCTGCACGAAGAGGAGGAGGAGAGCGGAGGAGATGAGCCAGGACCAAGCGTGATTTCAGATCTGATCGCTCAAGGTGCCAGTCTGAAGGCTCAGACCGATCGAACGGGAGAAACAGCTCTCCACTTGGCTGCTCGCTACGCCCGAGCGGACGCTGCTAAGAGACTGCTGGATGCTGGTGCGGATCCCAACGTGCACGACAACATGGGGAGGACGCCGCTGCACGCTGCTGTGGCAGCTGATGCTCAGGGAGTTTTTCAGGTCAGGCAGCTTCCCCATCAGTAAACCATTTCAAGTCCTTGTGCTGTTGCACCAGTGACTTATAACAGAAGTCACTGGTAGTGCATGACACCCTTCTTACTACAACCAGGTTTGAAACGTTCGTGTTTCATGTGTTTGTGTGTTCATTCAGATTCTCATTCGTAATCGCGCGACAGAACTGGATGCCAGGATGAACGATGGTACAACTCCGCTGGTCCTGGCAGCCCGGCTGGCTGTGGAAGGCATGGTGGAAGAGCTGATCCACTGCCACGCTGACATCAACGCTGTAGATGACCACGGTGGGGTTATCTCTACAAATGACAGCACATAGTCAGAGGTTTTAGTGTTCGTGCAAGTAGCTGAGCACCTTCAGCCAAAGAAACGTGGCAGCTGATGTAACACTTGTAATATCGGAGTTGATTTGTCAAATTTTGGGTAAATCACAAACTATTAAATAACTCATTTGCAGCTGATGCATAAATAGGAATAAGATCTGACATTAAATATGGGGGATGATGGTTGCTAAGACTTTTTAACACAGATGCCTTCCCTTCCCTCTTTCCTCTGACTGTTGTAGGTAAATCTGCTCTGCACTGGGCAGCTGCAGTCAATAATGTGGAGGCCACGCTTGTGCTTCTGAAGAACGGTGCCAACCGTGACATGCAGGACAACAAGGTGCGTGCCTGTCTTCATTGTACACTTTTAGCATTGTTGTGTAGTGTTTTTGTGTCAGTCACAAACTCTTTGAGTCAGAGATTTATTTCTCATACACACCACATGTGGTACATGTGGTGGAACGAGATTATGTGCACAGGGTCCCAGTTACATCCAACAATAAAATGTAAAGGAAAAACAATAATAACATCTAAGATATGAAATAAGAAACATTATCTTAATATACACTAAGCACTAATAACATAAAAATAATACGCAAACTTTGCAAACTGGATTAACAATCGCATTGTTTATTATATTTCTTTTGGACCTCATAAATATTATATTTCTTTTTCACTTTTTGATGTTTAATTTTGTACCCTTATTGCATTCTTTAATATTTATTGTTTATTTGTTTTTAGCGAGTCGAATCGGTTCTTCTCATTGTGAACATTTCATTGCATTGTTGACCTCGTGTTAACCTGCTTATTACAAGTAAACAACATAGCTGTAATAAAAATGAACTAGTACTGTACAGTATTTAGCTATCAAATTGATCAAGAAAAAATAAAGCAACTAAATAAAGCACTCACAAATGAATATCTGTTCTATAGCTGTAAAACAATAAATCATTGTTAAAAAATAATGTGAAATGTTCAGAATAAACTGGTTATTTTTATTGAAACAAATGTCACTCAAGTTTCACCTTTTAATAATTATGAAGGTTTCAGTGAACTTGAAGCTGAATTTTTTAGTTAGATATATTTTATCTTTTTTTTTCTACATCTCAATATACCTCGTTTTAAAACAACTTGTCATTTTTGACACTTTCAATCCGTCAAACCCAGATGTAATGTTTAGTGTTATTGATCTGAAGATGTTTCAAAGTCTTTTTTAATTTTACTTTGGCAGGTAACTCATTACTCATTCTCTGCCCAGTCTTTGAACTTTACCGTGACAATATGTTGTGACTTGTGCTGTAAAAATGAAGAAAGTAATTTTTTTAAGAAATAGGAAAACAATCCAGCTCAGACTTGACAGGACCTGAGAGATGCATCTTCCTTCAACTACTGCAGGAGATTTTTAGCTCTCAGTTCGTTGCAAATAACCTTTTTAGTGCTGAAATACTTTGTTTTGTTTTTTTAATCTATGATAACAAATATTTTTAAAGGTTCAACTAAAGAAATGGGAACAAATGGTGTTGTTTTTGTAACAAGCTGCTGGAAACAAAAAACTATAAATTCCATTTAAATGTATTTGTTTGGGCAGGTGAAATGGGTTATGTGTTGACATTGTTAAGTTTCTCTCCGTGTTGAGGATGTTTTTTTTATGCCTGAAGCATTTATAAATCTGAGTTAGGTGGTTTAATATACAAAAGAACATTCCTTTTAAAACGCATTAAAATAGTAAGAAATTATTGCTGCTAATACGTTCCAAAGACATGGTGTATTTTGTTAGCGTGTGCAGAAGAGTTTTGATCCTATAGCAGTGATTGTGATGTTTTCATATGTTATATTAAACTGCATCGCAGTGTCACTAATGAAGTGATAGATCGTATCTAACCCTGTGAATGAATGAGGAGTACACCAGCTGGTTAAAGGAGGGATTCTGGTGTGTGGAGCATCACGTGGTAACTTTTTTTAATTTTTTAATCTGTTTCCTTCAGGAGGAGACACCGTTGTTTCTGGCAGCTCGAGAAGGAAGCTTCGAGGCTGCTCAGGTTCTTCTTGACCACTACTCAAATCGTGACATCACGGACCACCTGGACCGCCTTCCTCGTGACACTGCTCAAGAGCGCATGCATCACGACATAGTCCGTCTGCTAGACCAGTACAATCTGGTCCACAGTCCACACAGTGGGCCTAACCATATGGGTGGAGGAGGTGCGATGTGCGGGGCCAACGGAACGGGTTTCATCGGTATGCGCCCAGGACCTCAAGGCAAAAAGAGCAGGAGGGGTGGAGGTGGATCGAAGATGGGAGGTGTTGGAGGAGGGGCTAAGGAGCTGAAAGACATGAAGGCAAAGAGAAGAAAGAAGCCTGCTGGTGGAGAGGGACCAGCTTTGGGGGCTGGAGTCAGTGCAGCAAATGGAGGCGGTGCAGGAGGAGGAAACACGATCGGCGTCAAGGCATCGGGAGGACTCCCGGAGAGCTCTGTCACCATGTCACCTGTTGACTCCCTGGAGTCTCCTCACTCCTTCACAGGTGATGTGTCTGGCTCCGTCTCCAACACAGCCAGTTCCCCCCCTCTTCTGAGCAGTCCCACCAGCAGACAGATGCTTCCTCCTGTCAGCCACATGCTGGGACAGCAGCAGAGCTGGGTGAGGATGCCCAAGCACAGCTACAACAGCCACATGTTCGGCATCGTCCCTCACCAGATAAGGGGGTCGCACCCGGGCATGACCCAACACCTCAGCCAGAGCCCGATGATGACCCCCATGAACGTCACCATGAGCAGGGAGCAGCTGCCACCCATCGTCACTTTCCAGATGATGACTCCTGGAGGCCCCCAGACCATGCTGAAGCAGCAGTCGGGTCAGGTGCAAGTCACGCAGGCCCAGGGGCAGAACCAGAATCTGGGTCACCCCCAGCAGGGACAGGGGCACCTGCACTGCAGTCAGGGGATGATATACCAGATGTCAGAGCAGATGAACATGACACACGCGCCCTCCCACACTCTGCAGCAACCCCACACCGTCGGCCACATCAACCACGGAGGGATGGAAGGTCAGTCTCGACAACTGCAGTCCTATCCAGCAATGCAGAGCCCTGTGGATAAATACCCAACACCCCCCTCCCAGCACAGTTACACCACCACTGGCTCAGAAGGCACCACTCCAGCCCATTCTAACCATCCTCCAAGCGAGCACCCTTATCTCACACCTTCGCCCGAATCCCCCGATCCCTGGTCCTCATCTTCACCTCACTCCAACTCAGACTGGTCCGACGTCACCACCAGCCCCACCCCGCTGGGAAACGCCCACCACCACGCACTGCCGTCGTCACACCACACACACATTCCTGAGCAGGCGCAGATGCAGCCACAGTCCCAGCAGATGCAGCAGCCGTCTCAGCAGCCTCAGCACGGAAACATGCAGGTGTTCGCATGAACCTGCCCGAAAGGAGCAGACGCAGACTGACTTTAAGGTTCACACACAAAACAATCAGCTCCTTTCTCACCTTAAAATTCTTCATTATGTTAATCAGACTTTACATTTTATTCACTGCTTTACTGTATATAGTTTGTATTACGTTACTGATAACTTTGGGGTGAACATCATCAGTTGTCTGCACCAGAAGCTTGGAGGTAGATGTCACAAGCTCTAAAAACGTTCCCATTATTTCCAGTCAAGACTTGGCGGCCGGTTTGCCCCAGACTCTCCCAGTAGTAAAATCATTATGGAACTGTCGACTGCCGCAGCAGAAACACAAAAAGACTGTTTTGTGACACCGAGGCGGAACTGCAGATTTCTACACTGACACTTTCTGCTCTGTTTCTATTTGTTACTCACTTTCCTTCATTGTAATGAACCTGACAGTACTAACTCCTGGTTAATAACCATTTACTCTACATTTTTATTTAATACGTCACTTGTTTTTTTATTCTCAAAGAAAAACCACCCAGAGAGCTCTGCTCGTTTTTTTTTTTATTCATGTCTTTTTTGTGTCAAAGGTCGTTTTGTACTCAGATTATTGAATGATGAAAAACACAAAGATGGCTTAAATGATGCATTTTGCTGTTACATGTTTTGACAATTGTGTAAACATTTTCAATATACTATGGTACATTTAATCTGTCTCCACACTCGAAAAGCAGGTTTTATATTCCGGCCATAGTTACAGTTCTCATGGTGTGACGTCCAAGACGGTATAAAACCAAAGTGTGTCAAAGTTTTTCTGTTCAGAGTACAACTATTTTCAATAGTCTGGAGGGATTCATGCAAATCCTTTGTGAAAAATATGTTAGTTTTGTTACACTCCTTGTACCATTCTGTCACCAGATTCTTTATGTTGTATAATGAAATGTAAATACACCTAAAGCAGATTCTGCTGGTTTTAGTTTAGCTTCATTTGGTGTAGACTTTCCTTTTTTATATAAATACTGTCCTGCACTTCCTGAATGATTTTGAATGTTACAGAGGTTTCTACCGTTAAACTACAGCTCCTCTAAAGAGTTGTCTTCCAAAAATATCTAATTAGTTACAGTTAGTTGAGGTCTCCCTTGTAATCATCTTTATTCAGTCGTGTCTGAAGCTATAAGCAAAGATGAGATGTTTTTTTCTTGTCTTCCGTCTTTAAACTGATGCTGAACAAGGCTTTTTAAATACAGACAATCAGTACCTGTTGACAGCTGAAGAACATTTGTATCTATAAGACCAAATTTTTTTATGTTAAACCAAAAATGTTCATTGTTGTTCTGCAAAAGTCTTGAGATTTTTCCTACATTATAGTGGTTCCCAACACTGGTCCTTGAGGAACACCATCCTGAACGTTTTAGTTGTTTCTCTGCACCAACACACCAGTTTCAGTGATTCAATTACTTCATCAATTTCTGCAGAAGCCTGCTAATCAATTGTTCTTTCAAATCAGGCGTGTCAAAGCAGGAAAACAACTAAAACATGCAGGATGGTGTTCCTCAAGGACCAGTGTTGGGGACCACTGCAAACACCTCTCCAGCCTTACTTGTGAGGACAAACCCAATGTTTGTTTGGCCTTCTTCACTGTCCCCCATGTCTATATTTTGTGTATAAATGTACTTTAATGTTTATCATTATTTCCTATGTTAACCAAAAAGCGTATACTGTTCATGCAATATGAAGTAGTTTTTTCAGTGTTTGTTTAAGGTACCGATAAGACAGATTACAAAAATTGTTTAAAACAGTAATCAGCCAAACGTTTACTGAAATAAAACTCCAATCTTCATAGACTGGTGCATGTATGTTGTTTTTGAAGGAGTGGTGGTGCAGAGGTTAGAGAAGTGAACTTGTGATCGGAAGGTTGCCGGTTTGAACCCCTCTGCTGACCGTAACATCAAAATGTAGGTGGAAAAGGTGAAGCATCCACATCTGCCCTGGTCTGGGCCATTGATCAAGGCCCTTAACACCCTCACCATCTGCTTCCTCCGGGCCTCCTAGATGGCAGCTCTCTGCTCTACACAGAGGGCTGTGGTAGCTCCATGGTTGCATCAAGAAGGGCATCCAGAGTAAAAGAACTGCCGAATCCTGATGTGAGTGCTCGCTGTGGCGACCCCTGACCTGACATGGTGCTGTGAGAACTTCAAATATGAAATGAAGGATTTAAGAACAAACACAAGTAGGGCAGCTGACTTGGGACTAGAAAGTCACAGGTTCAATTCCATGCCCACATGTGGTGTCCTTGAGCAAGACACCTAACCCCCAACTGCCCCCTGTGCAGCTTAGTAGCTGTCCACTGCTCAACATGGGTGTAGCTCACATGTGATGGGTCAAATGCTGCACAAACATTTCATTGTATGGAAATGTTAGACTTACTGGTAACACTGAATTGTCTCTAGGTGTGAGTGAGAGAGTGAATGGTTGTCTCGTTTGTCCCTGTGATGGACTGGAGACCTGTCCAGGGTGTCCCCCGCCTCTCCCACAATGATGGCTGGACATGGACACTAGTGACCCCCGTGACCCGAAAAGGAATAAGCAAGTCTAGATGATGGATGGATGGAAATATATGCTGATGACAATACATAGCACATTTAGATTTTTAAAAGCTAGAAATTTATGAATGGTGGCTGAGTTGAACTGTTGGAATAATTAAAAGACAGAATCAGGATCAGCAGAGGAATGTGTGGTAACGCAATGGGGAGGAACTGTAATGTTTTCTCTTCTGCATTTACAAAGTACAGTATATGTATTGTTTTGACCTATACAGTACTTTATAGTATATTTTGTGTCTACCTGCTCTAGGACCACAGATTCATTCAACCTTTATTTAGGCAGGTTAATCCCATTGAGCCTCGAGGACTCATTTACAAGAGAGACCTGGTTAGATAGAGGTTAGGCAGCAGTTAAAACTAGATTAATGTACATTGAGATTAGTGTTTACCCACCTGGTCCCTGACCAGTAACAACACAAACAAGCTGTAGCCTTTGAATTAGCCTCCAGCACTATGTGCTGGATATAAGTGCAGCATATACCATATTTTCTGGCGTATAAGTCGCTCCAGAGTATAAGTCGCATCAGTTTAAAAAAAAGCAGCATGAAGAGGAAAAAAACATAAGTCACTTTGGCGTAAAAGTCGCATTTATTATGCATCACTGCTGAACTGTCACATTTATTTAATGGTCAAAACAGCTTAATTTCACCTGGGTGGTACAACACCATCCATCCAACATGGCTGGAGCCGCTAGCTCTCCAGCCTTCCTCCGCCTGCGCCCTCTGAGTGAAGCGAGCACACATGGGAGGACTTGATGTTGCAATTCTTAAAAATTAGAAGCGTCAGTCAAAAATTGCGTTTTGAAATATGGAAAAAAACACGTATATAAGTTGCTTCATCGTATAAGTCACAGGACAGACAAATATATGCAAAAGAAAACTGTGACTTATACACCAGAAAATACGGCAGTCACTTTATGACCGCTGCATTGCTCTGCCACTGCCGGTTTTATTAAAATGTGTTGGTACTCTAACTCTTTAGTCACTCTTCTGTTTCTTCTGCCAGAGGTAAATTTTGTAGTTCACATTTCAGTTTAAATTAGATCAGCCCTGCTAAATAAAAACTAAACAAACAAACAAAAAAAAAAAACACTCCAGGATTCATTAAACCTGGTTTGCTAGCCTAGCCTGGAGCACAAGTACA
This sequence comes from Hypsolebias longignatus, assembly GCA_031762435.1. Classification (NCBI taxonomy): domain Eukaryota; kingdom Metazoa; phylum Chordata; class Actinopteri; order Cyprinodontiformes; family Rivulidae; genus Hypsolebias; species Hypsolebias longignatus. The sequence goes on from JARVGV010000861.1 coordinate 25,756,373, forward strand.
AAACATGCATCATTCTAACTGGGGACATTGAAAAACAGTCATAGGAAATTTACAGTTTAATTTTATTTTTTTATTTAAAGGTACTTTTCTTAAACTATGAAATCAAACATTACAAACTAACCCTGAGTTATATCAATGCTGTCTCAAAGAGTTTACTCCAGGAGTTTTCCAGATACAGTATATTGATATGCACATCTGAAATGTGGGTCCACACACTCAATGTAAACAAAACCCTTTTAATTCCATCCATCCATCCATCCCTCATCTTCCACTTGTTCTGAAGTCGGGTCGTGGGGGCAGCAGCTTGAGCAGGGAGGTCCAGACATCCCTTTCCAGCCACTTCTTCCAGCTCTTCTGGGAGGACCCCAAGGTGTTCCCAGACCAACCAGAGACTTAGTCTCTACAACCTGTCCATGGTCTCCTCCCAGATGGACATGCCTGAAGCACCTCCCTAGGGAGGCATCCAGGGAGCATCCTTAACAGATGCCCGAACCACCTCAACTGGCTCCTCTCAATGTGGAGGAGCGGCGGGTCTACTCCGAGTCTCTCCTGGATAACTGAACTTCTCACCCTGTCTCTAAGGGAGAGTCCAGCTACCCTGTGGCAGAAACGCATTTCAACAGCCTGTATCTGAGATTTCATTATTTCAGTCACTACCCAGAGTTTGTGACCATAGGTGAGATGTAGATCGCCTGGTAAACAGAGAACTTTATCTTACAGCTCAGCTCCTTCTTACTGTAATACTGCAGACGCTGCACCAATCCATCTGTCAATCTCACGCTCCATTCTTCCCTCACTCGAGAACAAAACCCCAAGATAATTGAACTCCTCCACTTGAGTCAGAGAGTAAGTTTATTATTGCCATTGTCAATGAATAAAATTCACAGACTAGGAACTTGCTTCGACATAAAGGCGCAATAAAAATAAAATATAAAAAAAATAGAAGAAAAACATGCACACACCAACCAATAAACACAATACAGCACAATCACAAAGTTTGTTTTCTCAGTCATCCAGGTATATAACAACAAAAAAGGTTGAATCATGTCATCTGGACTTCGT
>JARVGV010000861.1:25880029-25891278 GCA_031762435.1 Hypsolebias longignatus
TAAATCCACAAACACACAATGGAGTTCTTTCTGACCCTCTCTGTACTTCTCTATCAACATCCTCAAAGCAAAGATGGTGTCTGTGGTGCTCTTTCTTGGCATGAAACCATACTGCTGCTCACAAATGGTCACCTCTAGTCTAAGTCTAGCTTCCACAATTCTATCCCAGATCTTCATTGTGTGACTCATCAACTTAATTCACAGGAAGGTTAGACCACTTGTCTAGTGACTTCTGGTACCCATCTGAGTATATAACTAATTTGTCATGTACTGGGAATGCAGTAGAATAAATCTAAAAGCATGCATATCTAATGTCAACTAAATTGACAAAAAATATTCTATGTGCACTAAGTTAAAGAGTGGTGATTCGAATGTCACTTACTCTGTACATGCATAAGCGAAAAAAGGTGTACAATATAAGCTAAATAAGAATTCTAAAAGGAAGAAAGCTTGCAAAATGAGAACATAAGTGAAGAGTAGAACAGAAGTGGAAGATTGGAACTATGGACATGGGTTTAAGTTTCAGTACTTCAGGGACAGAGAATGGCAAGCTTCATTCATCTATGTCTGATAACTGATTTTACTGGAGTGGTTAACTCATGTGGTTGATCTTGTGAGGACTTTAGAAATCAAATTTTAACAGTTTTTTCACACTCAGCAGAACAATCCAGACTCCAGCCCTAAGTAGTTCATCCCATTAGTTAGGGTTAGGGTTAGGGTTATATGTGCAAATGTGTGCTACTTTGTGTTGGTCACTTACAGAAATTTTCAATAAAATACCTAAATATTTGTAGTTGGCCCTTGACAAACTGTAAAAAGGTTGAAGAATACCCTTTCAAAGCACTGTAGATAGCAGTTTAAATACAGTTGTCAGTAATGTACCTGCTGTTTGTCATGCTTCAGAATATTTTGCATCATTTTATGTTGTCAAGGCATTACTTGGAAATGAAGGTTGAGTCTAGACTTGCACAGAAAAATAGCTTAGAAAATGTTTTAACGAAGTATCACAGTTAGTTTAACTGAATGAATAGTTATTGTTTTCAAGTCAAACTAACCACAGGTGTAAATGGTGGCAGGACATTGGCTGAGGGTTGCCATGCTCGGCGGCGTTCTGGGAGTCTCACCAGCCCCCTGAGTCGCTCAGCTGACTGGACAGAAGAACTTGAGAGGAGGCTGAGGAGCAGAGAAGATTATGGAGAAGGTTCTGCAGAATATCCAATGGGCATCAGAGGAGGAGGAAGTCAGCCCATCTGTGCAACCAGAAGATCCTCCTATGGGCAGATTTCTCTTTGTGGATTTCAGGATGTTTTCACAGGCAAGTGAAAAACAGGGCTCAGTATAACATTTGCTTGTGTTTGTTTGATGAACAAATTCACCAGATCAACATTCAACACAATTCAAAATGAGCATCACAACAACTGACCTTAGCCATACACAAATATCTTCATATTTAAAATATATTGAGCTAAATTCTGATGTAGTAGGAGCTGAGTATCACCCACAAAACATAATTTGAGCTAACACATTTCTGAAGAATTTTGCATGAGACTGTGCACGTCATTTTACAAGGTTGAACTTAATTGATTTTTACTCTGTCTTTTCTACTCAAGAGATGCTCTTAGTTGTAAACTCAAATATGAAAAGTGGTGGGTGATATTGAATAAGGAAAGCTAACACCATGAACATGTCTCCAGTCCATCATAGGACCACATAGAGAAACGAGAAAACAACTATTCACACTCACACCTAGGGACAATTTAGTGCTACCATTTAACCTAACACAGTTTTTGGTAAGAGGGAGAGAAAACTGAAGTACTCAGAGAAAACCCACACATGAATGTGAAGGACATGCAAGCTCCACATGGAAAGATTGGCAGGCAAACCCATGACCTTCTTGCTCTGTGGCAACAACTATTAAAGATGTGCACATGTGTAGCCTGACTATATTACAATGATTACAGTTTTAGATCAGGAGTCAAGCATAGGTGGTCTGGACATGCCCAAAGGAGGGACAGGGGGTATATTGGTAGAAGAATGTTAGAAATGCAGCTGCCAGGAAAAAGACAAAGAGGGAGGCCAAAGAGGAGATATCTGGATGCAGTTAGAGAGGACATGAAGGTTGTTGGAGTGAGGACAGAGGATGCAGAGGACAGAGTAAGGTGGAGGAGGATGACTCACTGTGGCGACCCCTGAAAAGGGAAAAGCCGAAAGAAGAAGAACATGTATGATTTGGCCTCTTGGTTACTTCAGTTTCATTTTCTCAATGGCAATTTTGCAAATTTGGAAGCCTGTCCCTTTTTGGGAGGTACATTTCTTTAAAATTCTCTTTAAGATGTTAATTATTGCAAAGCTTTCAAAATAAATTTTAAAATTGAAAAATAAGCAACAATTTAAAAAATGCACATAAAATACTTTGTAAGAACAAATTTAACGTTTTTCTTAGTTCATATCTTAGATCTTGCTACTGTTTTTCATTTACATTTTATACTTTTGTTGGATGTAACTGGGACCACGTGTACACAATTTGTTCCACCACATTATCCACATGTGGTGGAATGAAAAATAAAGAACCTTGAATCCTTGAACAAAATTCAAAAAAGTAAGTAAAACTCTTTAAAATGGTATTTAACTCAGAAATTTGATTTGTTTTAAACTATTTGGTCTTCATTTGCTCAGTGGTGTTGCAGACTCTGGAGCCTTTCACAGCAATATACCGTGTATACAATCATGACTGCATGTGTGTACTAAACTAAGTCTTTGACATCTGAAAGCACTTGGCAGCATTTAGGATTTCAAGAAAAAGGGCTTAAACATATGCACACACTGCTTCTGGATTTTTTTTATATACGTTTGTTTTGATTACAGTTAATTAGTTTAAACATTTTATTGTTGCTAATTATGAAAAACCTCAAAGTGGTTTTATTTAAATTAGAGAATCAAAAAAAGCTAAATGCTTGGAAAACAGCTTTTGTTCTACCGTTATTGAAGGGACGAGAGACCCCACTATACTAAACAATTGTCGACCAATCTCCAAACTTTGTATTTTTGTTATGGTTTTAGAAAAATGGATAAATACTCAAGTCAAGAAGTATTTGGATTCTTTTACCATCTTATCTTCCCATCAGTCTGGCTTCAGGAAACAACACAGCACAATGACCACTTTGTTGAAGGTTTTTAATGATGTTGTTGAAACATTGGATGCTAAGGATTATTGTGCTGCACTTTATTTAGATATGACTAAAGCTTTTAATACTCTGGATCATGACATCTAATGCTATAAGCTCTCAGAAAGTGGTTTCTCAGACCACACGGTTGGTTTTCTAATTGTATCTCAGGCCGAAAGCAATGTGTTCAACATAATGGTACTCCTAGTTATTTAACTGTCAATAATGGTGTACCACAAGGTTCAATCTTAGGACCCACTCTCTTTACAATACAGTATACATAAGCAATGTAGGTCAGAACATTACTGACACATCCTTGCATTTCTTTGTTGACGATACAGTTGTCAATCTAAAACAGTTGCTAAGGTTTTCCAGCTTTTACATTCTGCATTCAGTCAGATTTGTTCCATCTCAAACTGGTGCTAAATGCTGACAAAACCAAAGGGGTGTTGTTTTCAAACAGGAAGTTAGTACCAGAAGTCCTACTCTCCATCTTATCTACGAATGGTGTTCCTATTTGAGTTTGTGGATTTTTACAAATACTTGGGAATCCTGTCGATGCATATCTCTCTTAAGCGACATGGTGAAAACTTGATAATGGAATGAAATACAGTACAAATATTTTATTTTATTTTATTTATTTATTTTTCCAGAAATAGATCTTGCTTAACTGAATGCTAGGAAATGACTTGTAGCTGCTACTTTCCTACATACCATTGGCTATGGTGACATTATTTATATGAATGCTCTTGCAAGCACCTTGAAGACGTTGGATGCTGTCCACCACAATGCGCTAAGATTCTTAACTGACTAATTACCGTACCCATCACTGCACCCTGTATTCACTGGTTAACTGGTCATCATTAACTTCACACAGGCACTCACACTGGTACATTTTCATCTTTAAATCCCTCCTTAGTCTGCTGCCTTTATATAAATCCTCCTATGTCACATGATCAGTACAGTTAAAGCATGCACTCTCAAGACATCATTACCTGCAGCGTCCCCTCAGTGCAGACTGAACTCGGCAAAAAGGCCTTTTCTTAGTCTACGCCTGTAAACTGGAACACCTTGCAAAAAGATCTGAAGCTGTTGACTTTGATCTTTCTAAGGGATTTTAAACAATTGTTAAGTTCAATGCACAAATCAATGCAGACATGTTCCTGTTTTTAGTATTTTACCTCATTTCATAATGTAGTTTGATTTTATTTTGTTTCATATCACTACTTTAATTTTATTTTTTTCTATATGCATTTTATGGCTGTTTAATGTTGTGTGTACCTTATCTGTGGTTTGTCTAAAACAGGTCTCTCTTGAAAACAAGTCCTTGTGACTCAATGAAACTAACTGTCCAAATAAAGGATGAATTAAAAAAAAAAAAAGGGCAAAAACAAAAAACAATGCCATGCAAGTACTGTACTATGTTTGAAGAATCATAATCTGCTGCATGTAAGAATCTGATTGGGTTGAAATTTAAACAGTAAAATCTCACAATGTGGACTACAATTTTCTGTTGAACACAGGTTTAACATTACATTAACCACAGCCAAAGCTGTGTTTATTCTTGCATCCATGGCAACAGCAGTCCTCTAGTTTAGCTGATGTTTCTCCAAATGTGACTGGGCTCTATGTGCTTGAACCTCACAATGAGAGGCAACAAATGTCTGTGTTCTGTTCACTTGTTCTATGTTTAAATAGTAAACACAACCAGATAATTTAAGTTAGAAAACACTGGTGGCTTCATGAAGTACTTCACTGGCCTGTGACCGTTGGTGAGTGGTTGATGAACATTTGTATGAAAGTCTCCAAAATATCTTGAAACATTCATGGGGTACTCAAGTTTCCGTACATGAGTCAGAGGCTCAATCTTTTCCCTAGACCTTTTTTCTCTCTCTTATTTTTTTTTATTGTGGAGGACTAGAACTGAGAAAGCAGGATAAGTGTGAAGTTTATTTAGTGTGACAATCAGGGAGGCATGTTGAGGGGCAGCTGGAAGCTCTGAAAAGGAACAGCCACAGGTAAGTATGTTTCCAGAGTGTTATGGGTCTGAGAGAACTATGAGATTCTTAAAATGTTTCCAGGTTGGTCCACAGCGAGAGGACGGTAGGTGTTTCTGGTTAGGTAGAGGTCCAGATGGGTTTGAGGTAAGTTGAAAGCAGGCAGGTGGCATTTGTTCTTTGGACTGAGCACAGCTTGAGGGTTTGGAGACCACCGGTGAGTTCCAGGCTTGGTTTCTCAGGAGGAGGGTTACAACTAGAAATACACAAGGAAACTGATTAGTCATAGATGATTCACAAAGAAGTTTCAGGAGTTGTCAACCATACCAGATGGCATATAATGTTCCAGTGTCAGATGGAACACTTTCACAGGCTTAAGTACACCAGAGGCTCATCAACAGGATTGGTCACAGGTGTGGTCCATAAAGTGCCTACCGGCCACAGGAGGAGCTGCTGAGGAGGAAAACACTGGAATCCCAAACCTGTAACAAAAACCAACAACATCCATCTGCTTATCTTCATTATGAAAGTGAACTCCAATATACGAGGAGGCTGCCAATGTGTGTACAATGTGGGCCAAGTTGGGTACAATTTAGTTGAATGTGGCCAATGAAATGTTTGTACACTGCTTAGAATACACTTTTGGAAGTTGCACATAAAATATACCATGATTTTCAAAATTTGGTCCAGAAAACAATGCTAGACAGGTTGCTAGTGGCTTGGTTGCAAACAATCAGAATTCAGTGAATCAGTATCTGAAAATTTGTCCATTTGTCTCTTTTGCGTTGTCAACTCACGTCCAACAATCACAGCTCAGTGAGATAATATCCATAACATGCAGCAGGATTTGGAAAGACATGAGCTCAGGAGAAGACAAATTATAAATCATTGAAACAACTCGTACACAAGAAATTGACAAAATATACAGACAAATGAACAAATACATTAAAATATGACAACATACGAAGACTCAGAATTTAAAATATATAATGGTGAAGATGTGATTGATACAATTTTTTTCCAGTTATAAAAGATTGTGAATATTAAAATGAAGAACAGTTTAATTACGTCAATATGACAAATGGAGGTCTCTATTATTCACTTCAATAGTAGAAGTTTAAATGCAAATATATCCAAAATAACAGAATATTTAAAACAATTAAACAGAACTTTTACTTTAATAGCACTGTCAGAGACATGGCTCAATGATGAAAACACAGATAATGTTCACATCAAAGGGTGTGAATTTTATCATATGAACAGAAACAACAAAAGGGGTGGTGGATTGGCTCTGTTTGTTAGTAATGAAATAAAATGTAAATTAATTAGTGAAATGTCAATAATTGTTGATAATATTATGGAAAAGATAACAATAGAAATAATAAACAAGAATGATAAAAACATAATAAAAAGTTGTATATATTGATCACCAGGTTCAAATATAGAGTTATTCACCGATAAAATCATGGAGTTATTGGAAAAGAGTTTTAATAAAAATGTTTTTGTTTTTTGTTTGTGTGTGGAGACTTTAATATTAATCTGGGAATCAAAACAGCTTCAAATAACAATAATAGCTCATTGAATTACCACAGTTTGGAAAATCAGTTTGATTTTTTTTTTTTTTTTAAGGAACGATGAGCTAACATAATTAAAATGAGACCGAGACCAAACTGGAATGCTGTCATCCTAAAACGGCTCCAGTTAAAAATGAAAGTAAAAAATAAAAACACAAACAAACAAAACAACAAGTGGACTCACTCCTATTCTTGTTTTTTATCTATTTATTTTACTTTTTTTGGATTGTTCATGACCTGGATGACTGAGAACCTTCACCAGTGCAAAGTAGTCCATGCAAACAGTGTTTATGACCCTTTACGTTATTCTTTTTGTGGAAATATGATTATTCTGGTGGTGGCACTGAGGCTCATTTAGTAGAGTTGTTTTCATTGGGAAGGTCGTCGGATCAAATCCCAGCCAGGGACTTTTTTGGTGGAATTTGCATGTTCTCTTTGTTCATGCATGTTTTTGGTCTGTGTCCTCATACAGACCAAAAACTTGCATGTTAGGCTGATTGGTAACTCTAGGTGTGAGTGAGAGAATGAATGGTGTTTGTCTCATTTGCCTCTACGTGTCCCTGTGATGGACTGGAGACCTGTCCAGTGGTGTCCCCCGTAACTTCCACGGTGACTGCTGGACATGGGCAACAGTGACCACCGCGACCTGTAAAGGAGGTAGCAGGGAAAGATGACTAATGGATAAATTATTCTGGCATAAATATTATGATATCCATACTGCTACAGATAGCTGTTATTACCATTACTGCAACTTGACAGTAATCTGAGAATTCAGTAAAAATAATTGTGTAATTGTGATGTAAATTTTCATCTCAGAATGTCAGTAATCTACTTAGATCTTGGCCCTGCTCAGACAACAGCTTGTCAGTTCAGTCTGATTTAAAGTATATTTATCCAAACTGTCATTTTAAGAGCTATCTAAACAGGTAAAATATCAGTTGATAAGAATTTTTCCACATATTTAGTTGTGTATACATGTTTATGCATGTATTTGTGTAGATATGGGTATACATATATATACAGTATTTATAGTAATTAACCGCAAAGCCATGAATGTTCTAAGTTCTTTAGGCATAATGCATTTTGTTGCTGTGTTTTGTCATGTTCTTTGCAGGTGTACAGACAGTGGTCGGGTGGTTTGCTTTTTGCTCTCTTCGTGTATATTTTTTATATTTTGTAGTCTTTCTTTCTGTCTTTCCTTTCTTTCTATAAAAAAAAAATCATAATAATGGTGTGAAGAGGATGGCTGTGAGGTGAGAAGGGAGGCCATCAAAAGAGGAAATTGAATTAAAAAAAAAAAAAAAAAGACAAAGTTGTTATAATCTTAAAGTGACAGAGATATTTGTAAAACCAAAATTCAGAACTAGTTTAAAGGGACGGTCTCCCTCAATCCAGGGAACTAGATTATGGAATGGTTTGGAGAATGAAGTTAAAAATGTCAAGTCAATGTTTACATTTAAGAAAATGATTAAAACTGAATTGTTAAAAAAATATATGAAGTAGTGTAATGTGTATTGTATTAGAGTTATAAAATTAGAAAGTTATTCATTTTGTTCTGTTACTGAAGATTATTTTTGATTGGACGAATTGTTTGGAAAAAAAAAGGGGCAGATATAAGTTTTTTTTTCTTCTTTCTGCTACCTTTCATTTTATATTTTGTATGTTATCGTTTATGGAATTGTTTTGTATTGTGTTTTAAAAATGAACAAATTTTATAAAAATAAAAATATACATATACACACACACTGCCATAATTTTTCAAAACTGCAACATTGTCAGTTTTGGTTTGATGTTCTCCCTAAACTGTTCTGAATAAAGCAGTGGGATGCTGTCTGTACTGGAAATATTCCACAAGTTATGTTTTGGTTTTTACGTTCTACATTTGTGGTGTTTGTTCTATTAAATTATTTCTTTTTTCAGGAAGGCCTGCACACGTACAAGTCAAACCCAGACTGGGCTCAGGAAGTTCCTTCTTTGTGGTGACAGGGCAGCTAACAAGGACATTTAAAGCTGGATTCTGGATACGAGTCGATGGATTTGATGCCAATCAGGACTGCACCGCTCACTGAGCGGACCAGAACAGATGAGGATGATGTCATACTTTTTACTCCGGTGATAATCAGTAGCAGTCGAGGTAAATCAACGTTCTTATTAATGTTAGCTTGTGTTTACTTTGGTTACACAACAACTGAGTTTTTATTTTTCCTGCGAAGAGAAACTGCACTTCCACCAGAGGCGTTCGGACCAGTTCTGAACGAGTGGCCAAAGCTTGGCGGTGCAGGAGTACGTCAAAGACAGATGTTGATCAACTATTTATTTAAAATTCTCTTCAGTCTTTTTTTCAATCCATTCAACGTTTGAAGCGACATTAAGCAAAGGAGTGACAGCCTGTACAAGCAGATGAACAACCAGGCCAGGACCCAGGACGAGCGAGGAAGAGTCCAGTTTACAGGTCGGTTAACATGTTTATAATAGTGTTCAGTTTTCTTAGCATGTTTTGTGACATACAGTCTGTGGTCTTGAATAAATAAATAAAACATTAAATCTGATGGTTTCATTTTCAACTTTTAATGTTTTGCATCATCGTTTAAATCACAGAACTTGAATTACAGTTGAGCATGCATCAGGGTATTGAATTTCAGTACATAATCAATAATCAATAAAATGAACATTGTGCTGCTGCTGTGCGGCGTATTGTTTTTGTACTACTAGTGCTTAGAGTGTTTTTAGTTTAACATTTTTCTTAGTTCATATCTTAAATCTTATCACTGTTTCTCTTTTACATTTTATTCTTTGTTGGATGTAACTGGGACCTTCCAGCACGTGGTGCGTGTGACACAGAAACTTTGACGTGGTCATGTCCAGATAGCTTCATTTAGCTCAGATAGCTTCATACATCTCCCACCACTAACAGAAATACTGTTTATTGTTGTTACTGTTATTATTGAGCACATTTAATGTGCCACACGTGCGCCACATGTGAAATATCCACCTGCCTCGACAGTCTCGTACAATGATATTAGAACTGTCCAGTGCAGTTGTTCTCTGAGCTTTTTCATTTACCAGTAATTTCAAATCATTTAACTGATTTTTAATATTATATTTTCTGTTATTAATCTCTGCAGTTCATAATAATAATAAAATACATTTTATTTCAGGGCGCCTTTCAAAAACTCAAGGTCACTTTACAAAAACAATTAAAAACAACAATGAATAAAAACAGAATCAACAAATATTTAAAATGTCACTTAAAACCAAGTTAAAGAGAATACACATGTTTGAACAGGTGTGTGTTCAGGTGTGAGTTAAAAGAGGGAAGAGAGTGTGTATTCCTGATGAAGGATGGAGCTCCAGAGCCGAGGAGCTCAGCAACTGAAGGCTCTGTCCCCGTGGTGACGAGACGGGCAGGAGGAACAATGAGATGAGGATCTGAGGGAACAAGAAGCAGTGGAGATGTGAAGCACATCACACAAGTAAGGAGAGTCAAGGTTATGGAGTGAGAGTTACCATTTTTTTATTTATTCTAGCTTCAATGGACAACCAGGAAGCTGCTGCAGAACCAGGCTGATGTGTTCTCTGGATGGGGTACAAGTCATGAGCCAAGCTGCAGAGTTCTGGAGGAGTTTGAATTGATGGAGACTCTTATTACTGTCCATAAAGAATCACCGTGACTTTCAGGAAACAGCATGTTCTGTACAATGTTGGTCCTCAAGCTGCAGCACCATGGAACCGGAACTGATTCCACGTTTTCATGTGGATCAACTGGAGCAGCTCAGAAACCAAGACTGGACCCATCTACATTCAATTTTGTATTGAATTCAGTAATTTTTATCTTGGATTTACTTCATATTTTTCTATTATTGTGCTGGCTGCATGAATCATGAACTTTTCTACCTGCTCTGATGGATGTATTTCTCTCTCCTGACTTGCACTGTGTTGTTAACTTCAGTGCAGGAGCCCAGTCTGGGTTTGACTTGTCGTACGCGTGCAGGCCTTCCTAAAAAAAGAAATAATTTAATAGAACAAATACCACAAATGTAGAACATAAAAACCAAAACATAACTTGTGTAATATTTCCAGTACAGACAGCATCCCATTGCTTTATTCAAAACAGTTTAGGGAGGACAACAAATCAAAACTCATTGTTGTAGTCTGACAATGTTGCAGTTGAAAAAATGATGGTTGTGTGTGTATGTATGTATTAGGGATGTAACGGTACACGTGGGTGTACCGAACCGTTTCGGTAGAGCACGTTCGGTTCGTTCGATCTGCGTACCGTTTCGGTTATTTTTTCGCTCATTAAACGTTATTAACGGGAGAATATATGCGCCACAGAACTAAAATTCCTAGGCGTGTTTCGCACGGCGCTATTATCTTGAAGCATGCGCAGCATTAGCAGCGTAGCATCTCGTTGCGGTCTCCTGTTTGGGAACGTTATGGCTTTCTTGTTAAAATACGTGAACAAATCCAAAGCTGTGTGTGGACGTTGTTTCATGGAGACTGGATCTGCAGCA
>JARVGV010000861.1:25947010-25959075 GCA_031762435.1 Hypsolebias longignatus
AGGTTAAGGAGCATTAAGTGTAGAACCACTAGACTGAGGAACAGCTTCTACCCTGAAGCTGTTAGACTCATGAATCTATCTTCTATCAATAAGATCTATCTTCTAGATCTTATTGCTGTTTTTCTTTTACATTTTATTGTTGGATGTAACTGGTACCTTGTGTACATAATTTCGTTCCACCACATGTACCACATGCGGTGCGAATGACAAATAAAGAACCTTGACTCCTTGAATTATAGCCCTTTCAGCCTTTTAATGATCAAAATGAAAAATCTACACAAAGTTAGGATTAATGACCCACAGCACACAACTTTAAGTAGCAAACTAGTACACAGCTTAACTTCAAGAAGCTCTGGCATAAGAAGACAGGTTTTATGGAGAATTTTGCTTCTAATGAGAGCAACAAGAGTAGAAAGAAATATGAAATGAACGAAATAACAAAGGCGTAAAATTTACGCCTTTGTTATTTCATTTACGCCATAAATCTCTACTTTGGATTTATAAACTGTGTGCTAAAGAAACCTTAACTCTGCAGACATTTAATTGTTCCCGAGGACAAAAATGTCCAGGATGAGGCAACAGGTTTGTTCAGCCACTTTGACACTTTGAGCTGTTTTTCTGTTTTCTAGTGAGCTGACCAAAAGTTGCATGTCACTGCTGAAAAAGCCTAACAATTCATATACTGTATTTACAGTAATATACGTCTGTACCTGTTATTGTATATAAGTCTATTTTTCCTATAACGGAAAATCAATCCTAAAACCAGATACTTGAGCTGAAAGCTGATTTGATTCAAACTAGGACTGGAGGTTTCATTTGTGGTGAGTCCATGTTATAAAGGTAAAGGTCAACATTTCCATTATCATGTTTAGGTTCATGTTGACATTTTAGCAAGTTTTTTTATTGACATTTGTTTTTCAAAATGTCCATTTTTGTGTTGGTTAAGGTCACCTCTCTGTGGTGGACTTCTTTTCCCAGATTTTAAAGGAGATGGTCTTTAGTTACAAGTACTGTATTCTCTGTGTAATATAATCTTGTTTTCATAGAGTTCATTAAAATATGAGGGTCATTATTCTGGATCGATCTTCTTGTTGTTACCAACGCTGCAAAAGCAGAAGGCAGTAATGTTTTGCCCCCATTTGTGTGTGTGGGTGCATGTGTTTTAGTATCAGGTTACCTTGTAGGGACCCATTTTACAAAAAATAATGCATTGTGGGAACCAACGGTTGTTTACGGGGACCAAAGCCAAGTCCGCATAAGGAGAAGTCTTGTTGGGGGGTTAGGTTTAGGACTACGGTGTGAATTGTGGATGGATTAGGGTTAGGCATGTACTAGTAATGGTTAGGTTTAGGTTGAGGGTCAGGGTTAGGCTATAGAAAATGAATGGAAGTCAATGCAATGTCCCAAAAAAGTATGTTTACAAGAACGTGCGTGTGTGTGTGTGTGTCTGTAGCAGTGGTCAAATATCTCATTAGCTACTCTGGGCAGATTTTAATCAAACTTTCAGGTGGTAAATGTACGTCTATGACTGAATAACTTTTGGAGTCAACTCCATTTAATTTCACAGATGTTTGATGTGTTAGTAGCTGAGAGTCTTCTTCATCTCACTAACAGGTTTTTTAACATTATTTTATCAACTGAAGTTATTGAAGTTCCATGATTTGCTAGATTATAGAATTTTATCAGTTATGTACAAGGCTCAGAATAATGCATTACCTTTAAATATCCCAATGCAATTTGTTAAAAGCCAAAGTTGTTATAATCTTAAGGGGACAGAGATATTTGTAAAACCAAAACTCAGAACTAGTTTAAAGGGATGGTCCACCTCAATCCAGGGAATTGGATTATGGAATTATTTGGAGAATGAAGCTAAAAATGCCAAGTCAATGTGTACATTTAAGAAAATGATCAAAACTGAATTGCTAAATATATATATATACGAAGTAGCGTAATGTGTATTGTATTGGTTAGAGAAATTAGAAAGAGTTATTCATTTTGTTCTGTTACTGAAGATTATTTTTGATTGAACTGCAAAGTAATTGTTTGAAAAAAGGGGCAGATATAATAAGATTTTTTTTTCTTCTTTCTGCTACCTTTCATTTTTATATTTTATATGTTATCGTTTATGGGATTGTTTTGTATTGTTTTAAATTGAACAAATTCTATAAATAAATAAATAAATGAAAATCCCCATAGGAACAAAGTGCAGTCTAGTTTACTCTGCTTATTAATAACTGAATGAACTCATAGATGCACCGAGATGAATTTAGTCAACGACTGAAGTGACCTTTGAGTTAAAGCTTCATGTGTTCTCTACCAACTCTGTATGTTTCAGTGTGTGATCAAGCATAATCATCATTTACTACTCACCTGCTATCTTCTCTTACAAGCTATTCATTTCCAGTTTGGGTTCAGCTTTTCAGAATAAAACATGTCTCATTTTCATCAGTCTGATGTGGTTATTTTCACCACAGTCAACCTGCACACTGGGTTAAAATCCCAAAAATTCTGTCGCTGCGATGATTTTATATATAAGTCACGTTGCCTGCTGTGGGGTTTGGACCTTATCAAAGTAAAAGGCTGCACCTAATGTCAGACTACCGTCTGTTTGAACCTTTTCTGCGGCTGAGAGTCTCAGCTTTTAGAAAAACATTTCCAATCAAATGGAAATGTCATCAGACAAGGAATAAGTTTGAACGAACTCGTGTTTCAACTGTAAACTAAAAACAGTGAAACTTTACCTCCAAAGAAACATTTAAACTTCTAGAAAAAGTTTGTTTTAGATCTCCTACTTTAGATTTCTAAAACTGAATGACCTAAAATGTAATCACTTGGACACTACATCCTCGGTTCCTATTTTAAAATATTTCAGCCAATTTTTTTAAAGGTTATGGCAGAAAAACAAGTTTTCCAATTTGCAAAATACAGTATATTACAATTCAGCTTGAACAATCTAATTATTTTTATTTTTATTTAAGGGAAACTGCTGATTGTATTGTTTGCCACATTTTAAATGCCCATAATATAAGATATGTCAATTTAAAATTGAAGTGCATGGTTTGTCTAAGCACAGTTGGCACAGTGGTTCGGTGGTTAGAGCTGTCACTTCACAGCAATAAGTTTTACCTCTCAGCCTGCAGGTCTTTCTGGGCTAGTTTCCATGTTCTCTCTGTGCACATGTGGGATTTCTCCAGGTAGTGAGACCAAGAACAGACCAGAAACATGCATGTTAGGCTGATTAATAGCTGTAAAATTGCCCCCAGGTGTGGGTGATATTGTGTTTTTTCTGTGATGGACCTGCAACCTGTCCAGTGTGCACCCTGCCTCTCGTGACCTGGAGATAAACACCTGCTCCTCCATGTCCCAGAAAGGAGAGGCGAGCAACTAAATGGATGCTTTCTTAACCCAAGCATGCCTCCTCCTGTTGCTGTAAAATGTGGAGCTTGAACATTTTCAGTGAAACAAAGTTCACTGCTGAAGGAGTGAAAAGACATTTTTTTTTTTAATCCTTTAGAGTTGGCTTAATCTTATTTTATTTTTTGTATTTCTCCCACTCCTTCTCTCTTGAAACAAACAGCAATTTAGTCATTTTCAAGAAATTATAAACTTGAAAAGAAATGACGAGTCCAAAACTCTTTAAAGTGTTTAAAACTTTTTTTTTGGTCTCATTTCGTTTCACATTTATTTTCAAAAGTGCATTGCACAAAATGCCACTGAATCCAGGTAATGTGCAAAATATCCATCTGTTCATGATGCTCCATAAGAACAAACGTCCTTAAAGAAGTGACGTTGCACCTAAATATGGCGTGCTTTGGCAGGTCTCAGGACAACAGACTTTGAGAGACATCGAGGTGAAATCATGTGAATGGACAATTTCAGATCTGTCACGTTGTCGCACTCTGATCCCAGCGTAACCGTACTGGTTCTGACGTTGACTCCAGCCTGAAGTCTTTGTTGGTTTTCTACCGTTATGCCTCTCTGATTATGCTCAGGAGACCATGAAAGTCTTTATGACAAGGATTTTTCACATTCCATTTTCCCTTTTACCGGAGTTAATTAAAATGATAGTAGAACAATCATGAATTAATATTTTAGTGAATTTCATTCAACACCACAAGATATCCAGTAAAAGATGGCAGTGAAGAAAAATAAAAAGGATGTTGGAGAAATGAAGATAAACAAGTCATATCTGGAGCAGTAAATATGATGTTGTTTCCAAAACAAATATTTATTTTAATTGGCATTATAAATTAAAGCCATTGTTTGAATGTTATCTCAGCAAACATCTGCAATGTGAAGCTTTTTTATTTATCTTCTTACAGTCTCTACACTGCAATCATTTGTAAAATGCTCTAAATACCCCCCAAAAAGTCCTTTAAAAGTATATTTTTGTGACATGGCAAAATAAATCGCAGGTCTTTTTACAACAGCAGTGTCATCCAAGCTGGACGAGTACATTAGAGACAGCATGGTCAGGTTGTATGTGACCTGTCTAGGGTGTGCCCCACCTCTCACACAGTGACTGATGGATATGGGCACCAGGGACCCCATGACCCAAAAAGGAAGAAGCGGGTAAAGGTTATGGATGAATGGATAGATGGCTGGATGGGTGGATGGATGGTCAGGTTGTTATCACCTGCCACCAAAAAGACAAATGTCAAAGATTTTGATTCGCAGGTTGTAACGTTTCTGTATTCAGCTACAAATGAATAACTGCTGGAGACAGCCTGATTAAAAATGGCCACTGCAGCTCACTCATTTTTTTTTACAAAATAGCAAAAACTCTGCCATCATTACAGATATTGAGCTATTATTTTGTAGTAGCTGAAAGTCATTCACAACTACTGCATAAAAATTGCAGAATTACATGTAATGAGATTGTACAGAATGTCATTTTCAACTTTGTCAAATCTCAACAAGAGACAATAAAACTGAAACATGGCAGTCAATGTGCATTTCTTTAAAGAGTGTTGGGCATTTAGTTTGCATCTTTAGCATAAGATATGTTTTATGCTTCTGTTTAGAAAAAAAAAAGATTTTAACTTATTACTGCTTTATCCAGCTTTAGATGATTGGGAGAGAGTTTATTTAAACCACAAATATGAACACAGAAACAGTAGCAGAAGGCTTTTGGATACGCTCACAGGTAGAGCTGCATTCGGGCCCAAAAAGTCCGACCTGACCCAGCCCCAACCTGTAGCCATCAATCCCACCCGACCCAACAAATTAACAGCAATTACAGGTCCGGACCCGAAAATCTGAGGGGGTGTTTGTCCTTTCATGGCTGTCAAAGTGCATTAAAATCCCTGCTTCTGCCTGCATTCTGCATTATTCAGACACGGGCCCTGCTCTGACATGTCTGTGAGGATATTTTGGGATCTCACCTGTTTGGGTTGTTGGCCGCGCGCGTCCACTGAGTGCAGTGGCTGAACGTCCACTTGGGCTATTATGGATCGCTGTCTGGAAGTATAGTACCGTCTGAAGCTGAACTGAACTTTTTTTTTTTTTTTTACCTCTTTCAAGGCCGGTCAGTGCATGGTCAAATGGTCACATGCGGCTGGTGAAGGTATGGCAAGCCATATTGCCATATAATTGGATCGTCAGCCACGCGCTTCCGCTAACGCAATCAAAAGCCCAACACCGACCTGCTCTGCACATTAAGCACAGTATGGCCCGGCCCAGTACGGGTCGGGGGGGCCGGGCTCTGGATTTGGGTTAGAAATTGCAGCTCTACTCACAGGGAATAAGAACATTGTGAACCAAAGCAATGAACTAAAGCACACAAACTTATAACACAAACTTTGCTGCCACAAAGGCAACATCTTTTTTTTTTTTACATTCTTCCATATAATCTGGACTTACAGCAACGAAGAACAGACTACGTAATATTAATTGGGTGAAATTTCCAAGAAAATATGATCCAATTTTCCAAGTAGGACAGAGGCAGACCAGTTAATGAGCCACATTATCTTCAGTTTTACGACATAAGAATAAAATTGTCACAGTTGCCTTGGCAGTTGTCCAACCCATTACTGCGAAGAGGAACTGTACAGAGAACTGAACAGGAGGGTTGAGTGTGACACATTTGGTGAGAACTTATCCTCATCCTTTAATGAGCATGTAATTCCATCGTGTTGTGGTGCTGGTTGGTGTGTATGTGTGGGAAAGTGGGGTGGGTGTATTAAAAGCCTTTTCGCTTACCGGTATATTGTGCTAACCTATGCAGACGTGCTTGGGGAGAGTTCTGCCAGAGAAACGGTTACACTTCAACAACTGAATTTACTCTTTTATGGTCGTATAGGAAAGTAATAAAAGCTTGGCGTTTTGCAGTTCATAATAAAGACGGGACTCAGTGCTTCTGATTTTCTTGCACACAGAGAGGAAAACAGACATTTACTGCAGCTTTGAGCTATTGATTTGTCCGAGCTGCACTGTTCCTCTAAATCTGGATTCAGCTCCCATCGTTTTGCTGTGAAACTTTCAGATAACCTGATGGGTACCATAAACATGCCTGCAGGCGACTGTTCCTCAGTCTTCCTCTTGTTGTAGCCATAGTCTCTTTTCTGTCTCTCCCTGTCTTTATCTTGCTGACTCTTGCACACGCACACATGCAGCCTAACAAATTCAGCCCAGAAAACCCCCAGGAGGCTTTCAGAGTCTGGAGCGAAAACTCAAACAAGCACAAAGATCATGTGGGAAAGATAACAACAGACATGTTTTGGAGTAGAGATGATGTTAGGGTCTGTAGGTTATACACATTTATTTATTTTTATCTTTACATTTATCGTGGCTGCATGGATCTAAACAAAATAAATGTACCGGTACACCCTCAGCTGGTCTGGCTTTCAGACTGAGTTTAAAGAAGGTTTAATACAATTTTATTGTCATTTACTAAGACATTAAAAAAACATGTCAGTGCGCAGAGCAAAAAACAGAACTGAAACAAGAAGGTAATCAGGGGGCGTACATCAACTTATTTTGGAGTCAGCATAATTTTAAATGGTTATCAAAGCTAACTTTAACAATCACCAAAATAGCTGCAAGTCAGCTAATGTTACAGGTATTAAGCTAACATTTGGCGAGGTAGTGGCTGAGAGTCATCCCCAACAAACTGATCGCTGAGATTTTATTTTAACTACTGTATGCATTACCTGTTGTAGACATGACACATAAATATTATTATTACTATTCAAGATAAGTAAATTGTATTAGTTTATTATTCTTTACTTACATAATAAGATACTATACATCAAGGTCTGAAAAGTGATGCCAATGCCCATGCAATGCTGCAGGGCTACAGAGAGTGACTGTGAAATTCAATTCAGTACAGCACCAAGTCACAACAGAAGTCATCTCAGGGCACTCAACAGAAACATTCATATAGGCCACATGAAAAGTAAGTTAATAACGTTATTTATCTGAGGAGCATACTGCTTTGAGAACTTCATAACCTCATTGACTATTATGTGGAAAGAAATTTCTTACAAAACAGACCTTGGAATCTGTACTTGTTGGATGTTAAGCAGCATCTGACAAATATATTTACAGAATCACTTGGGCTTCTCTGTAATCCGCTTGCAAATGCACAATCTGACAAGAATATGGGGCATTTGGAGGCAGATTCAACACTTTGGCACCTCTGGGCTCTTCAGCGTACCCTCTGAGCCTGTGGTGCAGCGTTGCTTTCACAGTGAGGACATGGCTGGTTGAAAATAAAAGCACCTATGACCCAGAACCCAGTGACTTTTAGTCCAACACTGCTCTGAAAAAAAGACGATTAATGGTATTTGAGTCGCCTTTTCTTATGAAGTGGCTGATCTGTGTACTAACGAGTAACTTTGGAATTTATCAAGCAGCTGTTACTCCAGATGTAGTTTTCACCTGGCCAAGGTGAAACATGTGAGTTTGTTGATTTAAGATGGCTACCAAAGTCAAACAACTTTAGCAATCGCCATGTAACCTATCTAATGTTTTATTTTTTTCAACAATTTCCTGCAGGATCAGTAAACGTTTATCTTCTCTTATCTTTAGCATAATTTTACAGGTATTAAGTTAACATTTGATGAGGTAATAGCTGTGTGAGAGTATAAAGCCTTCTGCAGCCTCCAGATCCAATATGGCTGCAACACCTGCAGGTCATTCCACTATCGAGGACCCGTCCCTACTTAAGGCTGCAGACAAGCTCTCATCTCTGCTGGAGCGTTACTGATGCCTCATGGTATTTATGCTTCTGGACAAGTTGTTCTGCGGTGAAACAATTGTTAATATTAAGAAAGTTCATGCTCAATAATCCAGGTACCAAATCCGATAATTCTCAATCGGGTCATCTGGACAGTTTCTTTTTAATAGAAACGTTTCACCCAAGACCAAAATAGATTGCTGCCTCAAGACCAAAATGGATTGCTGCCATTTTAAATTAACTCCAGTCTCAAAAATATTCCAGTGGTTCATTCAAACATTATTTTATGACCCTTTACACCATATGTGTCAAACTCAAGGCCCGGGGGCCAAATGTGGCCCTCATTGACATCTTATTTGGCCCCCAAAATGTTATTTTAAATATAAAATACTTTTATAACTTTTTTTTCAGTAATCTTTTATTATGATGTCAAAAGTGCAACAAAGAATGTCAAATGAGACCAATCAAACTTGTTGAAGAAACTGTGACCAATAAAATATGTTGGATATCTAACTTGAATTAATGTAGATTCTGAAACTGGCCATTACAGTATTTTGAAAAAGGTTGTAATTTTGGTCCCCCTTTTGTAAGTGGGTTTGACACCCTTGCTTTACACTATTACAAGTTTCACTATACATGCTTAATTTCAACAAGATTGTTGAAACATTTTGCCAGAAAAATTATGTAATGTGAATTTGCCATTCATGCAAAGCTTTAATAATGACATTCACATGAACTCTTATAGAATTTTTAATTTTATAGTTGTTTATAGACTAGTTGCACTGAGTGCAGGATGAACGGCTGATAACTCTTTAGTTTACTTCTCGGCCTTCTTGGCAGTAGGGCTGGGTATTCTTCAAAAATGTCGATATCGATACCAGTACCAGTACCAGTACCAGTACCAGTACCAGTACCTTCACTTCAATATCGGTTGTGACCATGGAGTCTAATGTGCGCCTGAGTCAGAGGGCTTGCTCGAAACCCCAAGGCGCAACGAAGGTGAAGACTAACGCAAGCTGGATTCACTGAAGTTAGGGTTGATGGCAGAGTTATGTACCTCTGTATCTCTTCCTGAATCTTCTATGTGGTTCTCTGGGGTTTAGGGCTCTTATCATCTCCCTAATTTACATTAGAACACAAAACATCAACAATAACATGGTCCTGTTATTGCTCAAAAACCATTATCTAGGCTGAGAGATAAAGGCTTAACTGGTCAACAATATCCTTTACAGCTTACTTACTGTACCTCCACCATGCAGCCTCCATTGTAGAAAAAGGTAGTAAACTTTTAACAACAAAGTTTGTGACTGTCCTGTGGCCCCCATCTTGGTTTTTGTTTGTCTGTCCTCCTCACATCAGGGTCAGAACCTCCTGTGAGGAGAACATAAACAGTGAGCATTAAGTGAACTGTTTAACCAGCTGACCTGATGAATGAGCACATTTTTACAAGCTAGTCTTTATCTGTTAGTGTCAATCTTTAGTTAGCTTCTGATTTAGCCTGTTACATAACCATAAAATAAAGCTACGCACTAATATTTTAAAATTAGTGTTATATGGATCCTAGTTTAACTTACTGCGATGCATGTATTAATTTGCAGTAACATTAACAAACATAAATTTACCAGCTGAAATCCTAGACACAGAGTCGTCCTTGGTGCAAAGTGGAGTCCGGTCATGGAGATTTTGAATCAGGCCATTCAGGCTCTCTAACACCCGCAGGCTGACTTAAATGCTGAGAGGAGGAGGTTGCGGTCTGCTCTTCTTGCAGTCAAACACAGAGCAACTTTACACTCTTAAATTGATTCTGTGCATGGTCAGGTGCTGCATCAAATTAGTCATGTTGCCAACACATGCAACTAGTTCACAACACAGATTATAGCAATCCATTATAACCATTAATATCCACAAGTGGCTATTTATGGTTATAATGGCTTGCTATAGCACCACGTGAACTTTGTCTGTGGATGTAACCACATATGTGTTTATCCTGGTTTTGCATGCATGCTGCAAGTTGCTGCACTGGCATTGTCTGTAATGTTCCATGTGGTTGAAACTAGCTAATCACCGAAAATTGACACTGAAAGACAAGGCACATTGTGATACATATACCAACTGAAGCAGTTCAGTCAATACCATAAAAGAACCAAAGTTCAGTACTCAGCCCTACTTGGCAGTTGGTTTTTTGACACCAGTTTTCTTGGCTGCACACTCCTTGGCAGCCATTGGCTTCTTAGGAGTGACCTTCTTGGTGGTCTTGGTCACCTTTTTTGGGGACTTCTTGACCACCTTTGCCTTCTTAGTAGCATGTTTCTTGGCTGTGGTAGTCTTCTTGGCAGCAAGCTTCTTGGCTTTAGCAGGAGCCTTTTTCACCACCTTCTTAGGTTGTTTGGCAGCTGCAGGCTCCTTCTTAGAAAGCTTGAAATATCTAGAGAAACTGGTGCCTTTAATCTGGCTCAGGGTGCCCATGATGACCAGCATGGTGACTGCGGTGTTGATGCATTTGTTGGCCTTGCTCACGTCCACTCCTTTCCCCACCAGCACCTTCTTGAGCACTGCCAGAGACACTCCCTTCCACTCCTTGCAGCTGCCACGGCAGACACGATGAGCTTCTGGATGCTGGGTCCTTCCTTCTTTGATTTCGGAGTGGACTTTTTCCTGGGAGCTTTGGCCAAGGCTTTAGTCGGTGCAGCAGCTGGAACTTCTTCTGCAATGTCCCTGATATCATCTCATGGTTTCTCTTAACATCAGAGCGTTTATAGACTTTATCGATCCACTTTGATCTGCTGTATTTGGACTGATAGTTTGTCAATCTGGTACAGTTCTCCAAATTGAGGTTGTTCAAAGAAATATCTGCTGCAGATGATATGCTCTTAACCTTTCCACAGGCAGTTGTTGATCCTCCCTCTGAGACTTTTTGGTGGGCAGTTCTCATTTTCTCTGCTTTAACAGGCATCCAGTTGGCACAAACAGAGTAGAAAACAGTTTATTAGAATGTTTAAAATGGAAGCATGAATTTCCTCTCAGGAGTTCTTTTAGGAAACTGTCCATGAAATCAATATTGTGAGGAAGGAGAACTGTTTTCTATGGACTGGCTTAGCGAGTACTTAATTTCAGTGCAGTAATTAAGGGCCTATTTGGAGTGGGACCTCTGTGGCCTCTGTTGCCCTGGAGGAGTGAAACTTTTCTAGTTAAATTATACGAGTATGGCTGGTTGAGCGGTAAGTAACATAATCAGAGCTGATTGGTCAGTAACCCACGGGTCACACGGATGGCAGGAGAGGAGCATGTGGAGGTCCTTCACACCGAAAGCACTTTGGAGCAAGTTTGCACATCGGACAAAAGAAAGTCTGCTGTGCTTTTAGCTGGAGATGACACTTTTTACAAGGTGACCAAAACATGACTGAAGTTTTGAGTTTTGCAAAAATTAAACACCAGTGGATGTTCCGTAGATCTTCAGTGATAGATGCTACAATTTTTTTCCCCTGAAGAAATTGACACTTAAGAAATTTAATGATCACATCATTAAATAAAATAAACTGCAGTCCAGTCATTTCTACACCATAGAAAGCTGATGGATATTTTTGCCCAAAGTTTTATTTTTTAACCAAATCACCAACTTCATGAAATTGGATCTTTTAGGAAAATGTTAAATGATGGGGAAATAAATTATCTAAAAAATTTATACTGACAAAACTTTGCTGCTTATTTGTATTATACCCTTTGAGCTGATTATTTTTCAAACTACCATACTTTATAAACACAAAGTTTGTTTTCTCAGTCATCCAGGTATAAAACAACAAAAAAGGTTTAATCATGTCATCTGGACTTTGTTTTTTTGTTAAAAAGAAACGTTTCGCCCCTCATCCAAGGGGCTTTGTCAATCTGA
>JARVGV010000861.1:26058279-26070818 GCA_031762435.1 Hypsolebias longignatus
GCCATCTCCACATCATTGCATTCAGTTTTTATTCACAATTTGTTTAGTGTCCCAACTTTTTTGGGATCCAGTTTGTATTTAAGATATGAACTAACTTTACAGTCTGATTTTAGTCACCTGCAGTTGTTCTTTTGTGTTTGTCCTCATTGATACTAATCAAGTAGGACAAGAAGTGTTACGACTTTAATTAAACTTTACGTGAAACTGAAACCGTCCTGTTATATTTATGTTCTTGCAGGTAATGACCAGTTGAAGAAAAAGGCCCTTGAAGCAGGAAAGGGACGGGACAGTTGGCCTTTGAAAGGACAAAATGTAAAAATTCATCTTAAAACACACTTGATGGATGGTACGCTTGTCGAGGAGCAACAGGATCTGTGTTTCACTCTGGGAGACGGTGATGTTATCCAGGTACAAAACTTTCACTATTAGAAGTTGTATTGTTTGTCTTGTTGTTATTTTCTCTATAAAAACTGTCTTTTCATATGTCATCAGTATAACTTAGTACAACTTGTCTCCATATAGGCGCTTGACTTGACCGTGCAGCTCATGGAAATGGGAGAGAAGGCGCTCATTCAGACCGATTCAAAATATGCATATGGTGCACGGGGAAGGTAGGAAGATGTTTTTAATTGCTTTAAAGCCATTGACTTGTTCAATAGGTTCTGTGTCTTTTAACAACCTTAAAAACCACTTCTTGTTAGAAACGCAAGTTCCACAGCAGCATCAAATCATTCTTAGTCTATATTTGAGTACTGCTCATGCCAAGAGTGGATTTAAGGATATGTTGACTTGCATTTTTAAACCACATTGCTCAAAAGGAGAGAAATACATTTAAAACTAAAACAACTGAAGGCACTGCTTCTCACTAACGATTTATTCAAATGAGAAACTGTTTTCTTGCACTTCAATACTGTACTCCCAAAAAATATAGAGTACCGGTACACTAGGATCACAGGATGGACATTTTCTGGTAAGATTGATGTTTTTGTGTGTGGCTGTTGACAGATAAATGCAAGTAAACAATAAATAGGCCTAAATAAATAAGCAGTGTGGTAATTAAGGGTAGTTACGGTAATCAATTTCTTTTTCTTATTTATTATTTTTTTTTTACACAAATAAGATATTTTACAAACTATTACTGACTAAACAGCCTCTGTTGTCTCGGCAGATTGCACATGGACATGTTACAGATTTTAAAGGCCAAAGTTGTGCAGCTATGTCAAGCATCAGTTGAAACTGCAAAATAGAAAATTGAAACTGCAAAATAGAAAATGTCAGGCAGTGTTGAGCTTAGTTTACAGCATGAAATGACAAGAGAGAGACTTTTACAGAGTCTTAATAGTCGTTGGATCGTGTATAAGAAATCTGATTTTGTTCCCAATGAAAAAGCAAAGCTTAAAGTTTAATTTTGCATAATTGAATTCTGGAGAATCTGATGGTTATGAATTTTAACCAACATATCTTTAACATATCTCTAACATATCTTTCTCCTGCTAGTCTTGACCCTGAGGTACCTCCAAATGCTGCATTGTCTTTAGAAGTGGAACTGCTGGAGGCGACAGACGCACCAGACTTGGAGCTGCTGTCCCCACCTGAGAAAATAGCCCTGGCCATTAGTAAGAGAGAGAGGGGCAATGTGCATTATCAGCGTGGGGATTATGCATTTGCTGTCAACTCGTATAGCATTGCCCTGCAGATAACAGACTCTAGCTCCAAAGGTGAGAATCGCATTAAAGAATCAGGTGTGAGTGTAGTAGTGAGTGAGTGTCTAGTATTTTACCTCGTTTTATTGTTTTGTAACACTACTCACTACTTTTATGTTAGTTGTATCTACTGTGGTTTATTGTTTGTACTTTATATGTTGTCTGTCTAAAACAAGTCTCTCTTGTAAATGAGTCGTCATGACTCAGTGAGACTAACCTTATAAATAAAGGTTGAATGAATGAACAAGTTATTCTGTCTGCTTGTTAATACTCGGTCTGATTATGTGATAATGCGTGGAAAAAGATATGAAAAGCATTTCTGACATAAACAAGTCACAGTTGGGTTCTTTTTACTTTCTTTTGTTTTGTTTTCGAGAGCAGTCGACATTAGTCCTGAGGAGGAGACTGAGCTGCTGGATGTTAAAGTCAAGTGTCTAAACAACATGGCTGCTTCTCAGCTGAAACTGGACCACTGCGATGCAGCTCTGAAGTCCTGTGTCTCAGTGCTTGCACACGAACCAGACAACATTAAAGCACTTTTCCGCATGGGCAAGGTACGGCTGCTCACATTCTTTCAGTTTTGTTGTTGTTGGATGATGTTTGGTTTCTAAGTTAAGTTCTGTGTTTTTGCTTTAGGTGCTGGCTTTGCAGGGTGAATACACAGAAGCCATTCAAACCTTACGGAAGGCTCTAAAGCTGGAACCAAGCAACAAGGTATTTTTGTCCTCATCTTGTTAATACTGTATTTGGTAAAATGCATCTTCTGACGTATGGAAATGAATGTCCCCTCTTTTGGCCAGTAGATGGTGTTGTTGGGTAAAATATAAAGTAGTTTGCATCTGAAGGTCAGTTGTACTGCTGCTGATTCATCATTTCAGAGGATCTGTTTTCAAGTTGTTGCTGTAAATAGGTTCGCCCTGCACCCCGGCCGTATCTAATGCCTAGCCACTGTTTCTGTTCTCCTGCTTATGCAGCCGGGTGTATATATGGTTCTGTGGCTATACAAGGCCACATCAGTGCATATTCTAGTGTGTGGGCTTCTTGGATCAGCTGCAGCATGGTGCTTGTGCCCAAACCTCCTCACTTCAGTCCTACAGCAATCTGTCAACGAGCACATAGGATTTTTACAATGTTTTAGCCAACACAACAGTGTAATATAAAGTATTATTACACTTTGTAAAGCTACTTCATCACTTAAATCGTTGACTTGTTCATACCCAGGAGCCTAAAGCTTGAAACTGTAATGGTGCGCCATCTTGACCAGGTCTCCCCTGAAACAGATTCCCTTAATTAATAGCAGTTACCGGTAACTAAAATTAAAATAATATACGCAAAAACAAAAAAAGATTTAAAAAACAAAACATTTGGACTTCTATTCTGTAGCCTCTCCAGTTTTTTTTAAACCTTTTTTTTTTTGTATTTAACATGCCCTGGATGAAGGAGGATTTTCACCAGCATGTGCACAAACAGCTACCGTACTTTGCTTGACAAAGGTGCAAATACTAATAATCACCTTTTGAATTTGAGTTGCTGAATGAACTACAGTAGTTGGGTTGAATAAAAGCCTTACGGTCAGCCCTCGCTATATTGTGGTTCACTTCCTGTGGCTTCACTGCATCGCGGTTTTTTTAAAACCCGTTTTTTGATATTGCGTTTATTTTATATGCTGTGCAGTTCTGTACATTCATCTCCTCGTCATCATCGCCAGTGTTTAAGAGCATACGAAGCGTTTAGAAGAGAGTGGGGAAGACTTCTAGAAGTGTGGGGAGGGTTTATAAAGCCTTAAAATGTATTTAAATAATAAAATAACTATTAACGCCACGCTCCAGAGACCCCCACATCTGGAACGTAACCCCCGCGATAGGTGAGGGTTGACTGTAAACACTTTTTATTGTTCTTACCTTCCAGGCTTTTTATCAAACAAGTTTCTAGAGTCAGTAGATTATTAAAAAAATATATGTTTTTGTATCTGTTTGATTATGCATGTTTAAGATGGTTGCTCTGGTCTGGTCTGGTAATGATGGTTTTTAATCAACAACAGGACTTTGACAGATGCAGAACGACTCTTGCTGTCTCCTCCGTGCGCTGACAGACTGCATTTGGCCTCTGTTTTTACTGCAGTCTTAGCTTGTCACTCCTCTTTTTCACACTTAAATCGACTAGAAAATAACTCTTTGTCTGGTTTGCTTGATTTCTTAAAAATGAATGGCACACTTTACATCTCAAGTTCAGACGGCCTTTGACTGTTTTTGCACCTGTATTTGGATAAACAGATTCTGGTTGGGGCAGGATGCTGCGTGCTTGTTTAACCTACTTTATCTTCTCCCCTCTGGGACAAGTCATTGTAACATTTCTAGTGGGTAGGTAATTGTACAATACCAGTGACAACTTTCACAAGGTGCATTAGTTAAACATTTTACTGTCTATGTATCATTTTAGTTTGTTAAAAAATTAAAACAGAACGGAGATCTGTATGCAAACACTAAATCAGTCTTTCAGGTCTGAACTGGCAGATTTTTACTCAAATTAATATTTTTGGTATTAGATGAGCAAGTTTATTGACTTGTAAACAATAGCCCTGTCTTTTTGAAGTACTTCTAGCAAGTATAAATACTTTTGTCTCATGTATTGATTTGCTTAGTCACCAGCTTTAAGCGCAGTGAGGTGACTCACATCAGAGTCTGTGCTGAAACGATAATTGAGTCCAGATCCTGGAAAAATTGTGTAGATATTTGGGCTAAACGGCACGCTTGTTTTAGGATTCAAGACGGTTATTTCTTGGAAGATGAACAGAGGAATAAACATTATTTTTCTAGTGTAGATAATCTTATTTTTGCTTAAACCAAGATGATCATGTTTAATGATTAAACATGCTTGACTCTAGTTAATATGAGGGCATTATCATCTGAGCACGTTATGGGGTTGTTTGTTACACAGCAGCAGGACTTTGTTTACTGCATATCAGGACAACCATATTGATTGACACACAGGTTTGTGACGTTTGAACTGTCCTCCTGCAGTTCTTATTTGTCTTGTCTCTCCTGCACAGACAATTCACGCAGAGCTCTCCAAGTTGGTGAAGAAGCACTCCGAGCAGAAGGGAGCAGAGCAGGCTATGTATAAGAAGATGCTGGGTAACCCTTCTAGTAGGAGCAGCATGCAGAAACCTCAGGCCAAGTTTACATGGGTGAGGAAGTCTTAAAGAAAGAAAGGCAACATGTTACGTGTAATGTTAGAATAGTTGAGGTAAATACGTTTTTGATTGTGTCATGTTTTTAATCCACTCAACGTTCAGTCCTTTTGTTCATCTTCTCCGCTACAGGGTCTCAGCTGGAAGTGGCTCTTTGGTGCCACTGCGGTAGCCATTGGCGGTGTGGCTCTCTCTGTTGTCATAGCTGCCAGAAATTAAAGTTGCGATGACTTGACGAGTCAGATGCAGTGAAAGAGTCAGCTAACACTGAAGAACATCTGGCAACGCCTTCTGATCTGTGGTCAACGGAGGTGGAAATGTCAGGTGGTCGTTCGCTTCTTCGCTGTCACTCTCCTTTCTCTACTATGTTTGAGAATTATACGTGACAAATAACAAATGGTAATATTAGAATACGGGAAATCAATTTCCAGCCTTTTAACTGTAGGTCTATGCACATCCATCACATTGCCAGTCACTGTTTTCGTTTACTTTTATGGTTTTGTTGTTGAAAGCTGGTTATTTGAAAAGGAAATACTAAATGAGAACAGATTCAGACCCAAAACATTTAACAATCTTTTTTTTTTTTTCATAAATACAACAAATGGCTTTACGTTATGGTTCTTTAATGTTGGGATAGTTTTAAATCATTAGATTTTGTTTGTAAGATAATATTTATTAACCGAGATGTGATTTTTATTTGTTATGGTTCTGAAGCTCCAGATGCAAGATATTTGGGTGTGTGCTAGCTCTCCCAACATTTTTTAAACACTTTGCTCATACATACTCTGACCAAAGTAAAAGAAACCTGTACAAAGCGGTGCGATAAAGCAGTCCTAGATTTAGTTATTAGCTTTTTTCCAGAAATATTAGAATATTACATTGAAGATAGTTGTAAGGAAAAAGTTTAATGCACACCAATTTGTTTTAGTTGAATAAAACAAACTATATTCATATTAGATATCATGGAATTGAATGAACACCTCTGTGGCATCAAACATATGACTGACGGACGTAGATTACAATTTACTGCAGAGATATTTCTTCATAGTTTATTACCCGTGTATGCACAACAAATACAGCTCTGGAGTGGAGATGAAAGACTTTATTTTGATTTCAGTGATTTATATGTTATTTTTGATGATTATGACCAAATGTTGAGCGATGTACTTGACTAGAACATAAGTTTGCATGGGAAGTTGAACTAAATTTGTTATGTACTGCTTCTGCTCATTCCAAAATGTAAATGTGACCATACCCAACATGTGGCTTCCTCAGAGTATAGACCGATGGAGCAAAAGTTGTGTAATCTATTAATATTTCCTTACAAACCAATTGATTGGAAAATTTCTTGACATTCCCTGCATTTGTTCAGTTTGAATTCATCACAAATAAACATCTAAAAAAATGCAGTGTCTGTTATGTAATTTCAAGTTGTTGAATGTTACAAATTAAACATGCTGTTTTATGTTTAGCAGGGATTAACCCTCTGTTGCACTTTTGTCCAAATGACCCATTAAGTCTTGATACTAAAACTGGTCAATCAGTTATTTCTGCTGTGACTGGAACATGTTTTGCTGAGAGGCTGACAACTACCTCGTGTGATTGTTTACTTACGGAAAAAGTCAAAGTGACTGAAATTAGGTCAACAGTGGCAACTTCCATGAAAGGGCAATTTGGGATGACAAGTCAGAATTTTTTTTATTAATTGGTACATATTTACTCTCATACATGATGAGTGAAGTATATAGATAAAAGTGCTTTGTTTACATTGTGTGTACCTGAATTTCATATTTGGAAAACTACTGGAATTCATTCAGAATGCACTGTTTTGATATAGATTGAGGTAACCTTTTTTATTTTTATTTCAATGAGTTCATTTCTTGGCCATAAGTGCCTTTAAGAAAAAATATTGGCATATTTTAATTTAAAGCTATTTCTGACCTCAAATATGTAAGTCCTCCAGAGAAATATATGAAACATGCTCCAAAGATCTGCTTCTTTTGACCATAACAAAAGGCTGAGAAAACAAAAATAGATTTAACATCAAAGTTCATGCTCAATAATCCAGGTAAAAAAAAAAAAAAAATCCAACAGTTAAATCAGGTCCTCTGGACAGTTTCTTTTTTCTTCCTTCATCCAAGGGACTTCATCAGTCTGAGGAACCACAACAAACTCAGTCCTATAAGTAGCTTACATAGTAGGCCAGTCTTATCTAGTGGTCCATCAAACTGGTTGGCCTACTATATGAGTAAGCCATTTATGGGACTGAGTTTGTTGTGGCTCCTCAGACTGATGAAGTCCTTTGGATGAAACATTTCAACAACAAAATAAACCATCCAGAGGACCTGACTGAATATTGTTGGATTTTTTTTTACCTGGGTTATTGAGCATGAACTTTGATGTTTTGAACCACTTTGGCTATGGCTGCCTCAGAGGAGTTGACAGTGGAGAGGGCGGACTCCAGAAACTATATCATCACCATCAAACTGGTTGGCCCACTATTTGTGAGTAAGCCACTTATGGGACTGAGTTTGTTGTGGCTCCTCGGACTGATGAAGTCCTTTGGATGAAAGCCAAAAAACAAATGACGTCCAGAGGACCTGTCTTAACTTTATTGGATTTAGAATTGACAAAACGTGAAAATTTACTACAAAAAAAGTCACTAAATGAATTTTAAACCTTGCATATTAATTTTTGTGTAAATGTTATGATTCTGTTGACTGCAGCAGGTGACTTTAATCACAAATAAACCACGATAGTCTTAAAGTTTTAATTGTTTAGTTCAGTTAATTGAACTTTTAGCTGCTGTCTGACCTGACCTCATACATCCTGGTTAAGAAAAAAGGCCCAAACGCGTTTCCTGTTACTCGGTGACGTCATCGCCAGTGAGCAGTCGCTGAATATTCATTGAAAAGCGACGGGACTTCTCCGTTTACGACAGAGCGCGTCTGTCCGTGCGCGTGGTGGGAACGCTGGCAAGATGGCGGCGCTGAAGGAGGAGCAGTGTTACGGACTGTCCTGTGGAAGAGTGAGCAACAGCAGCAATGTCACCGTCTTTCACGTTAAACTCACTGACAGCGCACTCAGGGCGTTTGAAGGCTTCCAGAGCAGCAAGGTAAAGCGTCCCTTCCGGTACCGTGGCGGGTTCGTTGGGTTGCCTTGATGTGTGGTCCTGGCGGCGGTGACAGCAGCCGGTGAGACAGCCGCTGCTCCGTCTGCCCCCTGCCGTCTTCAAGCCGTGATACCTGGCTGGTTGAAGAGTGCGCGAGCCCTGACACACGCCTGTGACTCGGACATTTGTGGAGCTCCGCTACCGAACACAGCCCTTCTGGTTATCTGCTTTATTATCTGCCGCAACGGTTTTCACTTGACGTCTTAATTGATCGTGTTCAGTCACACGCAGGGAATTTGACAGATAACACGGGCTGAGTGTGCAGATGTTTCCAGAAACTTTAGGTAGTGAAAAAACAAATGTTTGGCAACCTTTGCTAAGAGCTAAACTAGCCTGCG
Source organism: Hypsolebias longignatus (assembly GCA_031762435.1). Classification (NCBI taxonomy): domain Eukaryota; kingdom Metazoa; phylum Chordata; class Actinopteri; order Cyprinodontiformes; family Rivulidae; genus Hypsolebias; species Hypsolebias longignatus. Next base: position 26,066,683 of record JARVGV010000861.1, read on the forward strand.
ACTGCCTGGTGCTACTTCAAGTACAGTTGGACATTTCCACTTTGGTTTGACCTAAAGCCTTACATTGACTTATTTAATGAGGACGCTGGGGATATTTATTTGGAGGGGGGATAGGCAGCATTCATAGGTTCATAGGAAAGATTTCAACCCGCACCCCCCATCCCCACTTAAGCACTCACGCACTCGACTCACGCACTCCATGGCTTCAGAATGGCGTCAAACTTAAAACACTGGACTCCCCCTTTTTTATTTGCAAAAATTCTCTGCTTGATACTTTTTTGAGTAATTATTTTAAATTGTTTGCTTGGCTCCTTGATCCCCAGAGCTTTAAGCTTGTGTTTGTGACCATCTAATGTTTCAGCTTCTATAAATATTTGACGGGGACAACCTGACAGGACAGGAGAGGAGAGGATAGGGGCTTAAATGTCCAACTTCAGGGACTGTCCACAGCAGGACTGTCAAAAACTGGGTGCTTGACAGGGAGGAGTGATTATTTAACAAATGTTGTAAAACTACTAGTCAAATATTTGTATGCATTTTTGTTTAATTACTGTCATATAAAAATCTAATGAGGTTGTTTAGACAAAAATGCAAAACTAACTGATTTGTATTGCAAGTTATTCAAGTTTTATGATATTTTTTTTTTTTTTTTTTTTTTGTCGTGCACTCTATTACTTGATTTGAAAAGATTTCTGGCTAATATTTTATTTAGGGCAGCATGGTGGATCAGACGGTAGAGCTGTTGCCTCTCAGCGAGAAGGTCACCGGTTCAAATCCCGGCCCGGGACCTTTTCTGGGTGGAGTTTGCATGTTCTCTCCGTGCATGCATGGGTTTTCTCCGGGTATTCCGGTTTCCTCCCAAAAACATGCATGTTAGAATGATTGGTGACTAAAATGTCCCAAGGTGTGAGTGAGAGAGTGAATGGTTGTTTGTCTCTATCTATGTGTTCCTTTGATGGACTTGCAAGTTGCGACCCGTCCAGGGTGTCCCCGCCCCTCGCGCAATACCTGGACATGGGCACCGGTGACCCCTACGACTTGAAGTGGTGGATGGATGGTTATACTTTAAGCCAATTTTTTTTTGTGTATATGTGGCTGAGGGCCACAGGCATGCACTTGATCTAGTTGAGCTGCCTGGTCCCCTGAGTCTCAGCTATGTCCACTGTAGACAAGTTGGCCCAAAAAAGTAAGGACAGTAAACTTGTTTTGGAAACCTTGTTTTTTTTTTTTTGTTTTTTTGTTTTTTTCTCCGTCTTCTCTGTTGGAGCTTGTCATAATTGCAGGATGCCCAAGTAAAGCCAAACTTTTTTTTTTTTAAAGTGCTTTAAAAGCCGGTTTTGAGCAATCCTATTAAATACAGAATTTTTCTTACAGAAGCCAAGCTGGCTTTTCTGATTGTAAATGAAAAACAATGGCTTTAACTTTGGCACAAGTTTTTTTGTTGTAAACTTACTAAAGTTGTGAATGCTGTATTGTTTTGTAAGTTAACCGTATCATCATGTTTATTCTTATTGTCCCTAATAAAATCCTTAACGCCAGTTTTATCTAAAGTAGGCAGTTCGTAAATCAGATATATCCACGTTGAGAAGAACACGTTTGGTTTGGGGAAACGTGCTCAAAGCTTTAGTGTGGCAACGACACATGCACCTACAAAGTTTTTGTTCAAATCTCATTTGGCTTTTTGTGTTGCTTTTGCAGTCAACAGCTTTTTGGGAACTCTGTTTGTGCAGAGTGAAATTGTAGCTTTGTTTCCATCTATTTGTATTACAGATGAAACAACAATAATACTTGGGTCAGCATACAGACGAAATGTGAGAGCCTCACCTATACAGTATCAAAGTATCATAACATACCAGTAATATTAAAGCTTTAAACACCAGCTGATGTCTAATATTATGATCAATGGGCTTTTGTAAATATTGAATTTCACAACTAACCCAGACCTTCTTCAACAATGGACAAAAAAATCCTCTTAAAATATCTACAAACTTGCTGTCATGCAGGTCAGGCCAACATTGTTGTGAGATTTGCACTCAACTGTTTGTTTTGCTCTGTTTTTCTACATATGAACACAAAATATTAGACAAATAGACCAAGTTGCAAATTAAATTATGGTAGTCTAAATAATTCTTAGTCATTTGTAAACAAAACAAATAGGCTCTCATTTATTTAACATTGCACAACTCTGCACTTGAGCTTACAATGCATTTTCAGTGCAACCTGGGTGGCATTTTTGTTGAGGATTTGCACGCTTTTAGCTTCCTCATAACTCTAGCGCTGGCCAGTACTCGAATGCAGTGGAGTTTCAAGGGGAAGAGAGTTAAAATTTTAATTGCATCATTGTAGAGTGGCTAAATGTGTTAATGGAAGAACAAGAATGTCTCGTTAGCATGGTCGTCTCATTTCAAGATAAGCTGACCAAATGAAAAGATGTTTGGTTAGGTGCAACACACTTGTTTGTTCCTTGTTGAGAACAAAGTATTTTCATTTTGTTTCTGTGGATTGTGCAATCAAGGCAGCAATGGCTCAGAGTATTTGCTGCTTCCTGTATGAGACGTGACTGTCAGCTGGGCTCCTTTCATGGTACGTTTGAGGACGGGGTTAACTAGAGCTCCTGCTGTTGGACTGGAAACCAGAGTCTCTCGTTTTTGTGACATAAGTGAGGAAATTACCAAGTCTGCAGATTGCCTTGATTGAAAGATATGCAGGGAACAGATCTCGTTTTAGTATAGTATGAATGAACCGTCATAGTTTAACACTGAAAAAAAGATATGATTCAGCAATGTAAGAGATTTAGTTAAAAATTATAGCCTAATTAAATCTCTTATAATAGTCACTAAATATATAAGCATAATGACCAACTGGCAACACTGATATTTATTTTCCTAATGTGAATCAAATACAGGCAGTCCTCGAGTTACGCCCCCCGACTTATGGCATTTCGGACTTACGGCGCCGCCCCCAGTGATGTCATCACACCTCACATTGACTTTTTTATGCAGCATTTTATGTGTTTTTTTTATTTTTTTGAAGGTATTGTGTTAGCTAACTGCTTGGAAATACAGCAAAACGGCGTTCTAAGTACGCTGTTGTTGTGTTACCTTGAAAAAAACATGTTTAAAACGACGTTTACCGTTCTTTTTCTAACTTACAGCAAAAATCCAGAGTTACGGCCGCCACGTGGGTAGCACTCCGACTTACGGCAAAATCGGGTTATGAACGGGGCGTAGGAATGGAACTCGTTCATAACTCGGGGACTGCTTGTATTGTTCATTCATACCCATCTACTCACTACAGACTCATGTTCAGGCTGCTGTTTAATATACCGTATTACTTTACATTATTAGTGTTTTTAGCATTTATATTAGATCTTTTAGCATATAGTTTAGCGTTCGTTTAGCATATATCTAAGTGTTCCTTATATACTGTTTCATTTTAAACTTCATATTTTTGCTATTTTTTGGGGTGTAGCTGGTACCCTGAGCACATAATTTCATTCCACCTCATGTACCACATGTGATGCAAATGACAAGGAAACTTGAACTTGTTCTCCTTCAGTGACAGTGTAAGTGAAAATCATTGCTTTCACATGAGAAGCTTTAAGAAGAACTGAAATATTAATTTGTGACAAAATTCAAGTTGACAGCATCAGAACTTCTACTTCTACCTTCAGACACATCACCCTACATCTGACACTCTTTTCACCTCTACTACATTATTTGCCAACTCCTCCTTCAGGACCTCTACTCTTTTTCCTGTCTATCCACACATTGGTAAACCCTGCCCTAATTCTGCAAGCCTTGCTGTGCTTCCACTTGGTCTCTTGTGCACACAAAACAATTACCTTCCTTCTCTGCATCATGCCAGCCAGCTCATTACCTTTGCTTTTCATTGTTGACATTCTTGACTTTCCTCTTCTCTCTCTGTCTCGATTCAATTCAAATTCAATTCAAAAATAGTTTATTAATCCCAAAGGGAAATTAATAGTTGTTGTAGCTCACCATCCGGGTTTCAACTACAGGTAGTCCCCGAGTTACGAACGGGTTCCGGACCGAAGACCCGTTCATAGGTCGATTCTGCCGTAACTCGGAGCCGAACGCGCGCCGAACCAGGAAGTAAACCGGAAGTAAAACCGC
>JARVGV010000861.1:26073170-26086213 GCA_031762435.1 Hypsolebias longignatus
ATGAGAAGCAAATCATTGCACCAGTTGGGGTTAAATAACTTGTTGCCAGATGAAAGATAATCACCCTGCAGTAATTATCCAATAGGAGGCTTGTATGTATTTGCTTAGTTAAATCCAGGTTGCAACTTATTTTTGGCCAGGCAGTGTATTTATAAAAAAGGCAATTCATGTCTACTGCCCCCACCCCCCACCCAAGTTATTTTCTGTGACCATCTACTTCAGAATGTATATTCTTGTCAGTTAGATTTTTTTTTCATTATGCATATCTTTTATATTTTCCATGTTTACACTTGTCTAGTGATATTTCATGCATAAATTACCAAAATATTGTGACTCTTATGCTCTCATGAAGGATTTCCTTAGGTAGTAAAATTAAAGTACTACAACTCTTTATGTTTTGAAGTATCGCTCATTCTGAACACAATTACTTGTAACGACTGTGAAAGAAAGCAAGCGTGACATAAGTTTTTATTGGATAACCATTTCATAACTGTCACTAGTGCAGTGGCTTGTGTAACATTGTACTGTATCTGGTAATGTTACTGTGCTCATTTTGAGTTGTATGTAACACACATGCACCACCTATCCTGAGCAATCTGATCTTCTACTAAGGCTGTAATCAGCAACATAAACATGCTTCCATTTGAAAAAGAGCAAGAGTATCTCTGTATTCAACAGACGGAAAAACCAAAATGGTGTCTCCTAGTAGTAAAACCACAGTCATGCTTTAATAAATAAGCTCAATAACAACCTACATTAGTTACGTCTCAATCTCATCTTTTTTTTTAAGGGATGGAGTGGTACACTATGTTTTTACAAATGCGACCAACTCAACAATGATTCATATGTACAGAGTGAATGTTTTAAGTCCCAGTATCAGGAGTACAAGGCACAAAGTGCTCGTTCCTCGTCTGAAAAGTGATGCACGCAAAGTCCTGATAATTTCAGAGACAAAGTAGTTACATTTTTGGACAGTATGCATAAATATTTTACCGTAGCTTATTTTGTTGAATGGTAATTTACATCCTTGAACATTCTGCCATTCCGGCAGTGTAGCATCTTGTATAATTTATTGGTTTGAGCAGGAACCTTGAGCTCGTTTTCATTAAGGCGTCGGATATTCTCACATAAAGGGTAAATCTAGGATCCAATAAATTTATGAACTTTTTCAACCTTAGCAAGGTTGATGGTAAAATGCTAGTTTGTTGGTCAACTCATTTTTATTAAAAAAAAAAATTCATATTGTAAAGAGATGATGCTTAGACCTTACAGTGAAGTTGTATTGTCAACTTGTGTTTTCAGTAAATCATTTTAATTTACTGAAGTCTTTGTTTAGAACATTTTTTTTCCTGAAAAGTAGATATGAAGTTTTGGCATAACTAGATTATTTTAGAAGTTGTGTATTACATTTAATGTTAAATTTACATACATTTCAACTTTATCCTTTTCTTAAAACTGGTTAAAAATGTGCGACTATTTATGAAATGTAATATTGCAGCTATATTTTGTTAGTACAATAGAAGGACATTAAGACAAGGATTAATTTTGTAGGAAACGCATACAACGATCATCAGTTCACTTTTATTGTAGAATGGCTGGCTTAAGATCAAAGTATGTCAAACTGATCCCAGATCTGGTGCCGGTGGCAGTGTGCAGGGACATGTACAGGTCAGGACCTGCTCCCTGTGCCTAAGGTTAGCTCTGTGGAACATTCTGGGCTCAGGTCCCAGAGAATAGTGACATGTCAGCAGCCCATTGAAATGAACAGGCTGAGGGTAGCACTATGTTAGCCGGGTCACAAGGGGGGAGGGAAAGGGCATCGAGTGGATTTGCTAAAACCAGTGTTAACAGTTCAGAGTAGACCAAGCGTGGCTGCACCAATATGTCTGGTGCTCCTGAACAGTAGGTTTGCCAAGTTCAAAAAGTAAAATGCAGTATAACAATTCTGAAAATCTGGTGAACCTATGACTTCCTTTTCTTTCTTATTTTATAGATGATCTTTTCAAGAAAATGTCACGCAGAGACAGTTTTTCTTAAGTCTGTGCCTCATGGGCAACAACAGGCCAGTCAGTCAAGACTTCACTTAGGACATAATTATATGTACTGTGAAGTTTCTGTGTGTGTACTTAGGCGTAGGTGGTAGTTTAATTGTCCTCGTAGTATAACTCTGTGCCACTTGTAATGCTTCATACTGGTTCAGAAATGCCTTTTGTTTAGAACTTGTGTACAGTAAGTGAATGCACGGTATAGAACATGGTCATCCTGGCATACAATAAAAGTAAATGGTGTGTACTCATAAAATAGTACTATATACTAGGGCTGAACAATTTTGGAAAATATTCTAATTGTGATTTTTTTTTTTTTTTACATAAGTATTGTTTCCACTGGTTACAGCTCTGCTACAACTCTGTTTCTGCATTTTTATTATTATTATTTTTTTAATATAGCTCCAGGACAGCAACTTGGCTAAATATGTGCATGAAGGCTTTCTGTACTGCTTGTCCACTGTGTTTACCAAAGCTGTAAACCCAGGCTTGGTCACTACCTGTATATTAATGGGCATCATATCTTTCACTATGAACTCCGTTATCGCTCGAGTTATTTCCGCATGCTGTTTCAAATTATGTTCATACAGAGTAATGGCTTCGAACAGTTCGGTCGGTGATCCCTGTCGGCTGCTACTTTGCTTACTTGAAGCTGAAGCACTGGTCGTTGACGTTCTCATGCAACTATCGTAAATGGCTTTGTGGTGTTTTTTTAAGTGTTGATAAAGATTCATGGTGTTGCCTCGAGAGGCAGCAACAGCATCAAGTCAGGTTCTGCACACTGCATGTTGTTGTGCAGCATCTTCCTCTTTTTTTAATTTATTTTTATTCAATAGCTAAAATAATCCCAAACAACGGTCGTGCTGCCACTCTTTGGTACCAAACTTTCAGATGTGTCAGCAGCCGGTTAAAGCACTGTTTACTTCTGCTCCCTGCTCTGCTCCGCTCACTCGCAAGTCATGTGACCAGATCACGTGACCTGTCAAATCGCAGCCTTTGCGATTAGAAAATCTTGTTTTATCATATCGCAATATTATTGCAAATGCAATTAATTGTTCAGCCCTACTGTATACGGACTTGTGTAACAAGCTTTGTGATGAGCCCTTTAGAAACCTCTGAAATTTACAGTTATTAAAAAATAATAATGATAAAAAATTTAAAAAAAATTGAGAATCACTGTGGTCCCAAGAAACCAAGGAATTATTTCTGATTTAGGCCAAATACAAATGAGGTAAAAACAGAAAAATACTTAATTCAATGCTAATTTTATACTTATTATGACATAAAGATGTGATTCTGTAACATAGATAGTTATAATCTCAGATAAATAACGCATGGCTTTTTACTGTCATGTAAAACAAAAACTTAAGCCAAAATGCTAAAGAATTGTTTGAGAGAGAGAGAAAAAATAAATTTTGATACTTTTAGAATAATTTTAGTAGCAATTTTAAAGCAACTCCTAACAACAGTGTCCTCTCTCTCTCTCTTTTTAAATGATACCTTAGTTTGAGTTGTTTATCCATAGTTCTTTTGTGGTAACTCCATTCCTTCTGCAACAGGTTGAAGTCTGGACAGGCTGGGATAACATTTTAGATTTATTTTATTTTATTTATTTATTTATTTATTTTTACCAGTCATTCTGTTAAAGATTTAGATTTTTAGGACTCATAATTCTTTACACTCATGGGGTAACCAATGGTTTTGTTTACCCTTTTAAAATTTTTTTTGATTGGTGTATTTGATTATCACTTTCTTGGAAATAATCTTCGCTAACTAAATAGTTTATTTTGTTTATCATTGCAGGTCCTGTCATCGCAGCCTATGATTAGATTTGATGGAAACAAAGGGGTAAGAACACAATTTCACCATCTCAGTAGTGACATGGGATAGACAACAGTTTGTACCACACAGTATTACTCCAGATATTTTATTGCTTAACTTGTTGAATCGTTTGTATATTATTTGATAAATTTGCATTCCTAATATTAAAGATTCCCTCATTTTTATCCTTGAGGTCTGTTTCCCCCCCAGAATAACACTCCAGTTGAACTTTATAATGGCTTAAAAAAATCAGATGGGTTGACGCCCTAAATACATGCTGAGCTTTTTTTAAAAATCATTTTGTCATGTTGAGTCAGCAATGTTTGACCCCAAAATACCCTGACCTCTTTAGGTTTCCTCATTCCTTGATCTTAACACACAATTAGTTATTTCTGTTCTGCCTCAACTGAATAAATGGTAGTTCTATTTTATGTTTTTACTTGACTATAAATAATTTTCCATGCAATTCTTTTTATTAAGTAATTCTTCCAATACGCTAATGTTATGTTGCTTTGCGCCTCCTGAATCAATATTCAGGCAGTTGCAGTATACTGTAGGAGACAAGAAAATTATGATGATTTGTATTTTTTTGCTACCATGCTCACATTTCTGTTCGTATTATAAATATCAGCCAATGAGGACGTTTTGTCTTTGTGCATCAGGCTCCCAGTGGTTCCCAACCCTGGTCCTTGAGGAACACTATCCTGCATGTTTTAGATGTTTCCCTGCTCCAACACACCTGATTCAGTGATTTAATTACAGGTACTTCCTCCAGTTCTGCAGAAACCTGTTAATCACCCATTCAATCAAATCAGGTGTGTCAAACCAGGGTAACAACTAAAACATTCAGGATGGTGTTCCGCAAGGACCATGGTTGGGAACCCCATGCTTTAGACATGCAAGAAGGAAACTTTAGATTATTTTAAATACCTGGCTCTTTGCATTTGATGCTTTTCAAGTTTTCTCATGGATAAACTGGTACAATCCATTCTGACAACTTGCAAAATAAATCTACATTTCTACCTGTTTTTCACAAAGTGAGGAGAAAGTAAGCATTAAAAGAAAAACAATTGGAGCAGACTGAAAAAGCGCAAACCTATTCCAGCACTTCATCCTGACAGCAAAGATCGCTCTACCTGCCTCTACTTGCTTCATCTGTACTGCATTAGGCAAACCCGTTAACGTGCAGACTCTTAGTCAAAACAAAGAACCAGCACTATTAGCAGCTCTTCATCTTTTCAGACATCCACGTACTGCTTCTATATGATGGTTAAAAAAATCAGAACATTCATGACAGTTTGTTTCTATTATAACTGCATCCACAAAGTGGCAAAGGGAAAGATCTGTGTGGGCCTGTCTTGACAAATATGGACCATAAATTTACTTTTCTGTGCTGGAAAAGCACAAGTTTGATTGACATGACCTTATCTGTTTTACTTTTTAAGTTGCCATGTCCAAACACTGTGCTGACAATGTCCAAAATATTGTCAATAAAGAAAGCTTGTAACTCTTGAGTCAACATGATGCTGACATTTGTGAAATATTTGCATGTGTACACCAAACGCTGACAACTGGGAGAGAAATACAAAAGAGCACAAATTAAAGGGTTAAAATGTCAGCAGTGAAAGTATGACTCTAACAAACGTGTCTCTAAAATGTTATCTTTTCTAGCCATTGCACAGAATTCGACAGGATGTGATGAAGCTTGTAAACTAGTTGCTCATCAGATGTGCAAGATGATTTGTTACGCAAATCTGTTTGAAAAGATTGCCAGAACTGGGCTAGCATAAAATACTACTTGGCGTGTGACTGGATGAAGTCTTGCTTCATCAATCAGACCAATAAAAAAAAACTGACTTTTATGAAAACCTGTCTAGAATTACAACTTTTCTCCTGAGAAAAACCATTTCAGTTGTGCTCTTTGCATCCATAAAACCATCCAGTAGCTGCTTTTTCCATCACGATAAATCCATTTAATTTGTACTAACCAGTTTGTTCTGAGAAATTAACTTTATCATAGCAGATGACTGCCAAAGTGTTGCAGAGAGCTCCTCTTTAATTAGTTTTTAGTGTCTTTCTCTAAGATCCATTAATATATTCAGCACGTACAGCTGAGCTAATTTATAATTTGAGTATTCAAGCTGACAGAAACTTTCATTGATGTTGCTGATTCACTCGAGGAAACGTTTGACATTTAGCTCATGATGCTTGTCAGAAGTGTGAAAGTGGCTAAATTGTAGAACAGATGGTCTGGCTGTCACAAGATCCCATTTTTCATTCACTTAGGAAGTACCAGACAAATAACTCTGCACACACTTCTTTTAGAAGGGAGAGAAGGCAAAATGAAAAACTTAAAAAAGATATATTCAAACAGTTTATTTATTTTTTTTCTTATATGGCATCTATGCTTTAGTTTTCATTCTGTTGCATCTCAATATGTCTTTATAGGAACCTAAAATTTCTGCTTAATAATGTGCTGTTTTTTGAATGTTACAGACCCATTCTACTGTTGTTTTCTTCTGCATTAACATTGCATAAGCAATGTTTTTGCAATAGGTTTATGGTGATGTTTTATCAGACTCCTGAAGAGCACCTGGTTTTTGTTCCATAATCTAACCCTGACCATTTTCACTGTTGAAGCGTATTCTTTTCACAATAATTGTGGCATCGCTAGTAGACTGAGATCTTTGTCTTCATGTCTCTCACTCATTATATTTTGGGTGTCATCACTAATTCCCACCCTCCTGGATTAGGAATACAGCTTAAGTTTGCGAGAGCTCATCTTTACCATCTGTTTGAAAGGAGGTGGTGATTTTGAGACTTTATGCAGAGTGAGAAGATTAAAACTTGCTGCACAACAAAGATGCAATCAAGAATTTATGTTGCTCTTCCCTGGATGCTTTTTATTTTTGTACAATTATCTGATCTTTGCTTTGCTCTTTAGGGTATAGGTTGAACAGTAACAATATCAGACTTAAGCTCCTGATGTTTCAGATGTAGACTTGATCAGTTTTGGCCTTTTTGAAAGAAACAAGATTTAACAGAGGAATGCTAATTTGTTGTTGGGGTATCTGCAGACACCTTGCTGTATTTCTTTGCCACTTGAGCAGTTCATAAAGATTATTTGGTTTAGTATTCTGCTTCATTTGAATCCAGTTTTGTCGGATTTGCATATCTTGGCATGTCAAGTACTGTATTTAACTTTTTGACCAGTACTTTGATGGTAATTATTGTGACCATACATAAACTTCCAGTTCAAAACCATTCTTGTACTCTTTATGTGTCCAACCACAACCAGATAGATAACATAGCAGATATTCAACATATACAAAAAGACTGGAGGTCCAGAGTAACAGAAAATATGATGGCCACTAAGGATCATGGGTAGCACTAAAATTTAAGGTCATAAGTATGACTCGCTCAACTTTTATCCATCTGTTCGTATCCAGCATTTGGGTTCAGTAGCATTAAAAATATAAATCAATTCTTACTTCCAGGATCACTAACTTCTAAATAGATTATCAAACCTGTACAACTGCAAGCATCACCAGTTGTCGACTACAGGAAAGTACACGGTACAATACATGCTAATCAAAACAAGTCAAACCACTGAACAAATCTTTATGAACAAAGTAGCACAAGGTTAATACGTTTTCTAAATTATACACTTCTTTTTAATTTACCTATTGGAAAAACGTTAAAAGGAAACTTAAAAAGTCAGATTTATAAATGACTTATGTGATTTAAGAGAAATTTGGACAAGTGTATCGAGTATTTTTTACCTATTGTTGCAATTTGTAGATGGTCTTTAAACCTGGGCTTCACTCCCAGTATTGTTTAGTTTTGTTTTCCTATCCACACTGAAAACAAAACTTAACAACTCCTGTTGCACCAACACAATGTTAATGCAAACTGCAGGAGCTCAGCATTTGTCTACCCATGACCCTTGGCTGGCTCCACAGACCTAACAACCTAAACAGTAATGTCAGCTTTGATTGTGTCTTTTTTATTTTATTTCTTTAATTATCCATCTTAAGAACCAATGTTTTCTGCACACAATGAGTGGTTTCAACATGAATGTTAAGCTGGAACCTGAGCCATTTGGTGCGGAGGAGCCTCCTCTCAGTGTCATCCTCTACAGCGTGAGTCATTGAGCCAGCTTAGTCACACCCCTGTGCACTGGTTTTCTGCCTCGTAATTTGATCTGGACTTACACGGTCATCTCATCGCCTCTCCCATTTGTTCTTTCAAATAATTACAAATTACATATAATTTGTGTTCCAACGCTCATGACAGCTTCTTTATACAGACCTGAAGTTGGACCATGTTGTTTTCCATAATGTGAGAAAGACTGAGCTCATACCTGCACGTTTTGTAATTCCATGCTTTATCGTTCTGATCTGCATTCTTGACATCAGTGCTAGCAATTAAAAATATATATTCTGCAATACTCCTGCCATGAAGCAGTATCTGTGTTCTGACTGTAACAATGTTTAGGTGGGTGGTGGATAGTGATTGCCAGGACCCAAAGTTTTTCCAACAGAACATTGCCCCCAGCATCACTGTGCTTCTGCAGACCTGTCCTCTTGCTATTCTGCATTCTGCTGCAGATATACAAACATGCACCTGGCTATAATGGCAAACACTAAGAACAATACTCCTAATGGTAAGTTCACTGATAACGATGGACAAAACATGAAAATGAGGCCAACCACACGCTGCATGCTCCAACTGTATCAGCTCTCAAAATAGATGTTGACTTGCTACTGTTGTGCATTACTCAGACGAAATAATGCCTTATCTTTTTCATGATGGTAAAAAACAACTCTCAAAGCTCTACTAATTACTATTTGTATTAATTTGTAAGCTCTCATATTAAAAGAGGAATTTGATTTATATGTTTGTGTGTATCAACATTAGTCAGATAATGGAAAGCAACAAAGTACGTGATTTTGTCTTCTGCAATTTAAATAGCTAAAATGACTTTATGTACAGCCTTAGTTACTTATTTTCACATCATGAAAGAGAAGGCAACCCTGCTGGTATTTTTTATTATCACTTGAGTTTTTTTTTTTTTATTTATTATTAATATTATTGCTTTAAAAAAAGTTAATGCCTCCCAGTTGTCCAGCCATTCCAATTTCTTTTTAAAGTTGCAATAATGTTAAATCTTTGCTCTGAGACCAACATCTGAGAGAATTCATGAGCCCACAAGTTAACTTACAGAATCAAGCCTTTCTTTAGAATATTTTATTGTACCCAAATAACATACCTGAAGAACCCAAACATCTAATACTGATTGTAAGCAGTCTGTGGAAAAGGTTTCCATTACTCTTCTGATGCTCTAGGTCAGAGTCAGAGATTCTTTATTGTCATTCGCACCACATGTGATACATGTGATGAAACGAGATTATGTACACAGGGTCCCAGTTACGTCCAACAATAAAAAGTAAAAGAAAAACGTAATAACATCTAACATATGAACTAAGAAAAACATCAACTAAAAATACACTAGGCACTAATATCATAGATGGTGGAACATTCAGTCTTGTACATCAAAGAACAACACAGGACACTGTTTCAACCTTTTTTCAAACTTGATGCAGCTAGTAACATAAGATAAACATTTTTGTCCCCTGTCATGGAACGAAGAGTGGGATTTGGAAATTCATATATTCAACCTTTATCTAGGCAGGTTAATCTCATTGAGCCTTGAGGATTTATTTACAAGAGAGGCCTGGCTACAAACAAAAAATGATGACAACAGCAACAGTAGATTTTCCTTGGACAATCAACAGTAGACAAACATAAGGGAGAAATACAGATTTATTTTTTTAGCATATAAATACTGTTCATCTGTGCATGTTTTGCACATGATCACTTAAAAAATAAGTGCTATACTGACTTCCATTGTTGGCTGCATCTATATGTAAGAGTTTCCTTTCAAAAATTGAATTGCCACATCCAAATTCAAGATGGCCAGTACCTATATTTATGTAAACTGGCCACCACTATCATTTGACGAAACTAAGCTGTATAGTTTTCATATTGCTGAAAAGTATAGTTTCCTCAAATGACTGAGGTGGCCAAAGATTGATTTTTGGTGGTCAAGTCCACCCTCTGGCTTTGCCGTTGTGCCTGGTTGTGGATACATTTGCTCCCTCCATAGTATGGGTGGGAGACAACTCTACTTGTATTTTTAAACACCAAACACACTAACAACACTGGACACTAAAGTCTTGCACCAAAAATATTAAGATTTACTGGCAGTCCCTGTTAAATACCTGTCCAGAAAAAACACTTCTTGAAAATCATTCACTATTCAGAGCCCTCAGCAATCCTCTATGGGACATTGGCATAGCACTTGTTTGTATAATAAAGTGTCTGTCTTTGCACATTTGAAGAGTTCTCTATCGTAACATTAATGTTGATAAGGTCTGCATGACGTTTAGTGTACATTTCACACAGTTTCTGTACTATTTGTGTCATAGATAATTGATGAGAGTTTTAAGTTGTCAGCTAGACTGATTTTTCTTTTAAGATATTTTCTAAACTAGGCTGTTACTTGTTCAATCTTTTATCTGTTACAAAGAACTGGATTTGTCCACCTTCCTCTAAAATAAATATGCCCGTGTCAACATGCTGTCATGTTCTTTTAAAAGCATTGTGGGGACAAACAGCCCAAATGTGATTATACATATAGTAAAATAAAGACAAAAACAAATCTGTTGTCATTTGGATTCATGAAACACATCAGTTTCTCTCTTTTAGGCAAATTGCAGCCAACTGTATTAAATGATACATTATTGCTAACTCACATTTAAGCTCGTTGTTGAACAGAGCCATGCTGCCTGCAGCTTCACCTCATGTCACCTCTAGCTCAGAGGAAAAGCCAGTGAGTCACATCCTGAGCTTAGTCAGGTTAGGTCGTTTGCAGTAAATGGCCCTCTGGGCATGAGGACTTGTTACAGAGATTCAAACCCACCTGCTGCTGCTGCTCCCTGTTGTAGATCTGATTCATTGTGATTTCTAGTTCTTGACTCTGATGCCACATGAATTCACTCAGCCAGCCACCCAGTCATACCTGGAAACTCAACCTTCAGCCTCATATGTATTCTTGAACAAAATTTAAGTATTTCTCTTTGCACAACTTGTAAAAATCACTTCAACTTTGACTTCACAGCCTAGTTTAACAATTTTGAAGTGAGGGAAATTTGTTTCAAGACCACCTTTTTGCTGCCTACTTGTGCTCCTCCTTTCTCACTGTTTTATTAGAAATTTAACATACAACACCTAAATTGTATTTCTGACTGGTCATGGTATTGCCTTGATATAAGCAGTTCCCAGCAGTTTATAGCAAAAAGGTTATTCTGGAGTAAAGGTGATTATAAGAGTGGAAACTTATGTGAACAGTTGTGTAATGAGGATACCAATAATTTGAAAGTCAAAAAAGATCATTTTGCAACATCCATCCATCCATCCATCCATCCATTCTCTTCCGCTTATCTGGGGTCGGTTCGCGGGAGTAGCAACCTAAGTAGGGAGGCCCAGACTTCCCTCTCTCTAGCCACTTGGGCCAGCTCCTCCGGGAGAATCCCAAGGCCAGCCGAGAAACATTGTCCCTCCAGCATGTCCTGGGTCTTCCTCTGGGTCTCCTCCCGGTGGGACGTGCCTGGAACACCTCACCAGGGAGGTGTCCAGGAGGCATCCTAACCAGCTGCCCGAGCCACCTCAACTGGCTCCTCTTGATGTGGAGAAGCAGCGGCTCTACTCTGAGTCCCTCCCAGATGACAATCTTCTCACTCTATCTCTAAGGGAGAGCACAGGCACCCTGCAGAGAAAACTGATTTCAGCCGCTTGTATCAGAGATCTTGTTTTTCAGTCACAACCGAAAGCTCATGACCATAGATGAGGGTAGGAACGTAGATCGAACGGTACATTGAGAGCTTCGCCTTTTGATTCAGCTCTCTCTTCACCACAACAAACTGTTACAGCGCCCGCTTCACTGCCAATGTTGCACTTATTCGCCTATTCATCTCACGCTCCATTTTTCCCTCATTCGTGAACAAAACCCCAAGCTGCTTAAACTCCTCCACTTGGGGCAGGACCACCTCCCGGACCCCAAGAGGGCACTCTACCCTTTTCCGGCTCAAGACCATGGCCTCGGATTTGGAAGAACAGATCCTCATCCCAGCCGCATCACACTTGGTTACAAAATGCTCCAGCGAAAGCTGTAGATCACGACCTGATGAAGCCAATAGGACCATATCATCTGCAAAAAACAGAGAAGTGATCCTAAGGCCACCAAAACTGATCCCTTCAACACATTGGCTGTGCCTAGAAATTCTGTCCATAAAAGTTATGAACAGAATCGGTGACAAATAGTAACCTTGGTGGAGTCCAACTCTCACTGGGAATGAGCCTGACACACTGCCGGCAATGTGGACCAAGTTCTGACACCGGTCGTACAGGGACCTAACAGCCTGTGTCAAAGAGCCTGGTACTGCATACTATCAGAATACCTCTAACAAGGCTCCCCAAGGGACGTGGTTGAATGTCTTGTCTAAGTCCACAAAGCACATGTAGACTGGTTGGGCAAACCCCCACACACCCTCCAGGACCCTGCTGAGGGTGTGGAGCTGATCCAGTGTTCTACAACCAGGACAAAAACCGCACTGCTCCTCCTGAATCTGAGGTTCGACTATCCGATGGACCCTCCTCTCCAGAACCCCCCTAATAGACCTTAGCAAGGAGGCTTAAGAGTGTGATCTCCCTGTAGTTGGAACACACTCTACGGTCTCCTTTTTGAAAAGGGGGACAACCACCCCATTCTGTCAATCTAGGGGAACTGCCACCAATGTCCACGCAATATTGTAGAGTCACATAAGCCAACACAATCCCACAACATTCAGAACCTTAAGGAACTCTGGGTGAATCTCATCCACCCCTGGGGCCCTGCCACCAAGGATTTTTTTATCCACCTCTTTGACCTCAGCTCCAGAGATTGAAGAACCTGACCCAAACTCCCCAGGCTCCACTCCCTCAGTGGAAGATGTGCCAGTGGGATTGAGGAGGTCTTCCAACTATCCTGCCCACCGACCCACGACATCCCAAGTTGAGGTCAGTAGCAAACCACCCCCACTAGAAATAGTGTTTGTGGTGTACCGCTTCCCCCCC
>JARVGV010000861.1:26115232-26127646 GCA_031762435.1 Hypsolebias longignatus
ATCACCATGGACTTACGTCGAAAATCGGTTTACGTGCTTGGTAAAACAGGTACGTCACATGTATTTACGTACGTTCTGACTTACGTCGAAAATCGGTTTATGCCGTCGCGTAGGAACGGATCTACGTCGTAAGTCGAGGACTACCTGTACTACTTCATCTTGAGGACACCAGACGGTAAAATATAACTTTAATGCAGAGTACTACTTCACATTGAAGGTACAAGACAGTAACAACAAAAAGCTTTAAATCAGACTTCTTCTACTGACTTCCTAAGGCAAGGCCAGTGAAAAAGGCCAGGCTGATTCTGGCAGATCCTGATCACCACTCCATGGTGAATTCAGGTTGTTTCCATCTGGACGCAGGTATCTGCTGCCCAGATGTAGAACAGACTGAAAAACTCATTCATCTCTGTAGCGATCAGACTTCTCAATGAACAGTGATGATTTCTGTACGGTCATTTTAGTGTCCTAATGTCTTGTCTAGTGTGGATGTTTTATGCATCTGAACAAATTGACCCTTAGAGATAAGAAAAGATTCTTGAACTTGAACTCTTCCATCTTGAAGATAACAAACACTAAAAATGTAGCTTTAACTCACAGTACTACTTCAATTTGAGAACACTAGACAGTAAAAGAAACATAGCTTTAACTCAGTTTTACTCAACCTTGTGGGCACTACACAGTAAAAAAACAACTAACTCAGTATTACTTCACATTGAGGACATGAGATAATTAAAACATAGTTTTAACTCAGAGTACTACTTCACATTTTGGCCACTAAACAGTAAAAATATAGCTTTAACTCAGAGTACTACTTCACACTGAGGACACTAGACAGTAAAACCATAGTTTTAACTCTGTATTACTCCACCTTGTGGGCACTAGACCGTAAAACAGCTTTAACTCAGAGTACTACTTCACCCTGAGGACAGAAGACAGTAAAAACATGGCATTAACTCTGAGTACTTTGTCTCGAGGTCATCATTAAAAGCAGGCCTGATGATAGAGAAGCTTGGAGGTTCATGATGCTGCAGTGCAGCCCCCTCCACTCCCACCTCATCCTCCTCTCTGATTCACAGGTCGCAGAGCTGTGGGAAAACTCATTCCTGTCCCAAAGGCTGCTGGGAATCACCTCACACACAAATACAAAAAGACCGACAGATGCACGATCAACTCCCCTCAGAACTGTAAGCATACCAACACAACTAAACCCGTTTTGCCTTTCTTTCCTCAACTCACTGTCACATTTCTCATCTCTTCCTGTCATATCTAAGACCCGAAGGGCAGAAGCTGTCGAACAGGATTGTTTATGATGCTATCTATGCTGTAAGTTGATTTTGAAAAACAGTAAGAGCTTACAGGTGGAGAACCTTAACCAACGTAGGTGCTGGCTCCTGTAGCAGTCTCCTTGTTGAGCAGTGGTGTATTCTCCATGATTAGGGGCTAAATATGTTGACTGACAGTCATCTTATTAAAGAATCAGAGAACATGAACTTTCAAAACATTGCTACGGTAATTGTATATTTGGTTATTGGCTTGTCTAGGTCCGAGAATCTAACTTGAACAATGATAACTGGTTTTGGGAGACTGCAGACCTTAAACAGACTTCCTAATGACATTAGTGCTAAAGCTTATAATTCAAATCATCCATCAAACAACAAACTCCAGCACAAGACAACGATGACTATTATAAAAAAAAATAAAAAATAAAAATCGATGACTATTATCCAACTGTTAAACCCCACAGTGACAGAAGGTCCATCACGTGTCTGCTTCTTCAGTGCTGAACGTTATTAGCAGAATAATAACAGTTTTTAATGGATATTTTAACAATTCAATTCAGTTTATTTATATAGTGCCAAGTCACAACAGAAGTAATCTCAGGCACTGAACAGAAACATTCATATAACAAGAAACAAGCATGGACTTTTCCATTCTGATGTCTGTGGTAAGATAAGTACAGTGTTTAACTGGGGCACAAGAAAAAGTGAAAAATCTTAATATATACATGTGTTTTTAGCAATTTGAGTTACTTTCTGTAACAAAAATTGTTCAGGTTAGTGCTCAAACTTTGCAGTAAAGATCAGTTGTAACCTTTCCACATTACCAGAGAAGGTTGTTTATTCAATTTATTGTAACGTAATTTTGTATTTTGCTTAAAATTCAGGTCAGTAAGAAAATGAGCAAGAACACGTTATTTGAACAACGTTACATACGTCTCTTGTCACCGAGTGATCTGAACAGTGAATGTCTGTAGTTTTCTAGATGAGTGTTTTTCTGGGCTCACACTGAACAGAAAATGAAAGTGCCATCTAAGACCCACCATGTTCAAGGTGTTCGTTTGTCATGTGACCTCATCAAGTGACAGCTTGTGTGTTGTGGTTTTGATCAGACAAGTATCTTCGCTCAGCCTTTGTACGTCTGTGCACTTTGTGCGTTAGTGTGTGTGTGTATACATAGAGTACATCCGTCCACGGCGCCTCGGGGTGCACTTCTTCTTCTGTGTGGATGTACAACATAGTCGCTGCTGAGTTTAATCTCAGCATGTCTACTAGTGCATGAAAAAATACAACTAGTGAATGAAAGTGCATTGTTGTGTGAGTTTGTGTGTGCTGGGAGTCATATGAGGCAGCACTTTCATATCCAACAAGAAAACTAGTTACTGAGAAGCAGAGAGGAACGTGTCTCTGAATCTTGTCCTCCTGCCAGCAGTAATAATACTTAATAATAATACTTTATTTATAAAGCCCTTTAACACAACCACAGCTGCAACAAAGTGCAGGAAGTTAGGACGACATGAGGGAATATAGGCTCCTTAAAGCTGGACTGTGTATTGTGTTGGATTTTAATGGAATGCATTTAACATTCCCTTTTCTGTATAGTCGCACAAATAAAGTATTTTCATAATCCAAGTGGTCAGTAGGTCACTGGGCTTGTTGCAAGATAAATAAAATCCCAGTAGGTACTGGTAAGAGGGCAGCTGGTTGTGAATTTTGTATTAGGAGCTTAAACTGAAACCTGACGGTAACATGATGATGTTGTCATCACTTTGTTGAAACCAGGTCTCTCTTGTAAATGAGTCTTCGAGGCTCAACGGGATTAACCTGCCTAAATAAAGGTTGAATGAATGAATGAGCATCAGATTCACCAGATTTGTTGTCCCAGATATATTTAAGAGTGTCCTAAACCTCCTGTGCAAACTGGCATCACTCAGACGCAGACCTGCTGACTCAGATCCAGGAGTTTATGACCGGGGTGTGGCTCTGAGCAAACAACTGATGACATGGAAAAGAAATCGCTTCCCTCTCCCCCTCCTTCTGCTCCCTCAAACTGGAATTTATTCTTTTTTGCGTAACTCCAGTGAAATGTATGGGAGCAGGAAGCACAAGCCATCCTTTTCTCTGCAGCTGAGACAAAGTGAAGAGAGAACGAGGGGGGTGGAGACGCTGGTGGACGAGAGCGAACTATCAGAAGACATTGACGTTCTAAGAACAAGAGTCTAAAGTGGAAAGAACAACATTAAGAAGGTTGAACATGTAAAGTGACAGCTGAGGGTGATCTGCCAGAAATAAATGAGTTTAATAAGACACTAATGCAGATGACAGGAATGAACTGCAACGGAGTGTCCTCATGCCTGGAGGGACACACTTTAGTTTGTTTGGAAACTTACCGTCTTAAGGCGCTTTACTGCATCCTCACAGACGTGCATGCCTCTGGATTCCTCTACTTCCACATGCCCCAGGTACTGCACAGCAAACAGAAGACATAAAAAAAGAAATTTAGCATTTCGCAAACTTTCCTTCTTCTTTTTCCATCTAAGGTTTAACAATGAAAGGGCAGAGATGGACAGTGAGAAGCCAGTATGATGATTTTCACAAGTTTGTGGTGAGTGTGTAATGTTTCTTCTTTGAAGTTGCACTTTACTTCACAATAAGCAGCAAAAATATGTCACTCTCAGACTTTTCATATTATGACAGGAGAGAGTTGCTTCAAATTAAAACAGTTTGTGTGTGAAAACATATCAGAGACTGAGTCGAACATGTGAAGAATCAAAAGAAACCTGGTCTGCGGTGGCACATTCACACAAATCTGGGTTGAAGTGCAACTGAATACAAATGAAATGCTGCTTCAGTCCAAATGCACCTCTCATGTCTCCCCCTCCTCAAAGCTGCTTCATGTGTCACTGCACTCACAACCCTGACCTCCTCAGAAGCTATTGTTCATGCAGGACCCACAAGGAAGTCCTTACCCTTTCCTTATACACACAAAACACACACATACACACACACATGCTGCTACTGACCACCGCCTGTCATGCCCCACCCTCTGGCCCTGCTATTTTAGGATGGTGACGTAACAGCTGCGAGTTACACTGTCAAATGTTTCAGACACACGTTTATGAGACGCACAAAAACAGAGGATGTTGAGGAGACAGCTGTGGGCAGCTGCAAAATGTTGGAGAGTTTGAGTGAATGCAGGGAAGGCTCAATTCAATTCAGTTGGCACAAACAAGAGTAATATTGTGCATGCTGCTCAGTGTCAGGAGGGTGATCAGTCTTACGTCTGGGAACTAAACAGCTACTGGACAAAAGGATGGACCAGCACAGACAAAAGAATGGACCAGCACAGAAGAGCAACATCATCAGGCCAGGACTCTGTGGTCTACACTCCAGGCCAGCAGTCACTCGTTCAGGGATGAAGATGTTCACATCCTTGATAGAGAGGGACGATGGTTTGAGAGAGGAGTAAAGGAGGCCATCTTTGTGAAGGGAGCTTGTCCATTGTTAAACAGGGACAGAGACCTCCATGTTCGACTGGCCCCTCTTACAGTGCTTTTATTGTAATATCACTCAGCCCTCTGTGAATAACAAGCAGACTTTAGGGCACTAATGATCACTTAGTTTTCCTTTTGCTTATGAACAACTACCGGTAGTTCTGGTTGTCACCACTCACCAGCAAACTGGTTGATCCACTGTGAGAAGGTGCTGCTTTAAGACTGAAGGGCCCAGCACACTCTGTCTGAAGCCAAACAGTCGACGCACAGTCAGATGGTTGTGGGACATTAGTTTTCACACACACCTTTCATAGTCCATGAGACACAGACACAGAGCTTGTGGGAAACCCCTCCTGCTGGAGTATATGTCACCACACAGGTTTCTTTACCTCAGAGCCTCCACTCCATCCCTGCATCTGCTGTTTTGCTGCACATCTGTCATCCAAAAGTGCCACACTTTCATCAGACAGACTCTTCCATCTCTCCATCCAGAAGTTTTGGACCCTTTGATTATTTATTTATTTATTTTTTTGTCAAACAGCTGAATGTTCGAGCACATTTCCACATTGACAAACATGTTGACATTCATGTTCGGGCTGCTGTTTTTAATGCCGTATTGTTTTACATTATTATTGTTTAGCGTATTCTTTAGTGTACCGTTTGTCATTCTTTTCGTTTATATCTTAGTGTACATCTTAGATCCTTATGCACTGTTTCTTTTTATACTTTATATTTTCCTGTTTTTGGGTGTAACTGGGTGTAACTGGAACTGTGGTCCTGTATGGTACATAGTCTAGTTCCACCTCAAGTACCATATGTGATGGAAATGACAATAAAATTGACGTGAACAAACATGCTCACAAACTTCTGACCTGTCACACAATTCTTGGTGCATACACCCAAGAAAAAGTTCGGCCTGTGCCTGGTCTTGAGAAGAGAAGCTGCTCTGAGAACAAAATGACACAATTTTCGTTGAGCAACTACGTCAGAGAGAGATGGTTTTGAGGCTTGGAGTGGAGTGTGCAGGGCTCTTGTGTTTGTTGCAGCTCCTCAAACTGAAGAAGTCTCTTGGATAAACGATGAAACGTTTCAACCAACGAGCCCGTCCAGAGGAGCAGACTCAACCTCTTTAGACTTAGTGCTGCTGTTGTTCGGCGTATAGTTTGCACTATTAGTGTTTCGCATATTGCTTAGTTTATATTTTAGATCTTTACTGTTTCTTTTACATTTTATATTCATGTTATTGTTGGATGTAACTGGGACCCTGTGTACACAATTTCGTTCCACCTCATGTACCACATGTGACGTGAATGACAGTAAACCTTGGTGGACTTCTTCACTCCTCTTGTCCATATGGTCAGGCCTGCAGGAAGGAATGAGACTCCTGCAGTTATTTTCTATTAATAGACTGCAAATATTTGTGCCAATACTTTTTTTTTTAAATCACATTCATGGGCCAAGTTTTACTTGTGTTGATTTGCTTTCTGGTAACGAAAGCTCACCCTTCACTAAGAATCCTTCTCCACACCCACAGAGATTAAAATGGTTATCTCACCCACAGAGCATGAACATGCTGCTGTGTGTTGATATGCATGTTGCTTGTACTGACTGTCAGAGAACGAGGCCTGCCGTTTTGACCAGCCTCATTAAAATATGCTTTTTTTGGTTTATTGACTTGGTTCATCCTGTATTTTATTCTATAAATGCTTGCATATGAAGTCATCCCCTGGTTTTATGTACCTCTTAGCCCATCTGGTTCTGGGTGCGGCAAAAGCAAGCATCCCAGTATGTAAAAAAAAAAAAGGCCTAGCATTCCTTGAAGGATTGCATATCACCTGCCGCTTGTCATGCCAGATTTAAACTGAACTCATCTTATGTTGTGAGTATAGAGTTATAATAGCTGTTTTGGTCAAACCTTGCACAATCTCATTTGATATAGTAAAATCTCACGAGCTGTATTAATGTTCAGAAAATGCATAGAGGATTACTCTGTTGCTATTGCACCAAATTTAGCTCAAAATCTGTCAAATTGATTGAGTTATAGTCAATTTTGTGTTTGCTGAATTTGATTAGTTATACTGTAGTTATGAAAGACATCTGGAATCGGGGTGGCTCGAACAGTTAATCAGTGATAGATGTGCATCTAATTATTACCGTACTTTCTGAAAGGTTCATTAAAATCCACTCAGTGGGTCATGAGCTTCTTTAGCAGACAGCGACAGTTTTAATGCCAAAGTTTTAAGCAAAAAGATTAAAGCAAAGTAATCCTGTGTTCACTGTAATTATCTAAGACGTATGAAGATGGATCATTTATGTAAATTTATTTTTCACTGTTTACACCAAATGTTTCTTACTGGAAATAATCACAAGTACACAAGCTGTTAGTCATTTGTTCTGGGCTACTCATATCTAAAGTGGAGCAGTGGGAGGCGTAAAGTCCCCCCACACCCACTACTCGTCACGCTGATGTGACAGGAGATGGAGGAGAGGTGGCGTGTGGAGGCGGAGTTGAACACGCATCAGTCAGAGCTACAGCTGAGAGAGAGGGAGAGGAGGGTCTTCCAGCCTGGCATGGCAGACGCTGGTGTTTATTTTTAGCAGCAGCCCTACTGGTGTTGCTGTGTGCAGTCTCTGTGAGAGCAGGTGACCTCCCCCCGCTGCTTTCCTTCACTTTGCTCTCACACTGAGCTTCTCAACGTAAAGTTTCTCATCTGTGTTGCTTGTGCATTTTCAAAAAGGTTCTGAGACAATGTGCTGAAAGAAGCAGTGAAAGTTTTTGTTTTTGTGTGTGTAGGCATGCAGCTTTGAGAACGTGCACGCCGCATGTTTTCAATGAGGTAGAAGCTTGCATCGTAGTGACGAGCTGGATCAAGCAGGAAGATGGGAATTCCAAGACTGAGCTGCAATAGCTGTGACTGCTGTGCCAAATATCAGGCTTCCCCTCCTTTCTGTGGCCCCTTTCTGTCTCTAGTTGGTGGATAGAGTAGCTACCCCTCTCTTGGCCTGTTGTCTGTGCTCTTACTCCCTAATAGATTCTTCTTGGCAATGTGCTGGACTAAAAGACAGAAAGTGGGTCAGTGGGTCAGCTCAGGCATTGGGTTCAGGCTGACGGTGTTCTGGGTGAAACCTGAGCCCTGCTGCTCCCACAAAACTGCTCAGCTTCTGCTAAGATTATGAACTATTTCCTGCATAGGACAAAAGTAGCTTATTTCATTTTTGCGCGTCACCAAAGGCAAAAGGATGATATTGCCTGAGTCTGTGCACTAATGTGTGCTTGTTTGTCTGTCTGTTAGCAAAATACCTCAGGAAGCAGTGGACAGATTTTATTGAAGCTCTCAGAAAGTACCGTATTTTTCGCCTTATAAGTCGTTTTTTAATTTATTTATTTTTATTTTATTTTTGCATAATTTACATGCCCTGCGACTTATGCACCAAAGATACAAATTTTTTTTCATCCCATATTTATAAATCAATTTTTGGCTGAGATATGACCCTTTTCATTCATTCTGACTGAAAATATTGAACACGAGCTGCTAAATGGCACCAGAGTAGTATGGCATGCCGTTGTGTCATGTAGTAGGTAAACGTTGCTATTAATTACACAGTCGGCTTGCCATAGCCTGCCACCTTTGTCCAGTTTGCCTGGAGCAATGGTCAAATCAGTTTAATTTTGCTGCGCCGCCCCGGTGAAATGCAGCTAATTTGACCATTGCAGTGCATTTATTAAGTAAAAATTCAACTGAGACACACTTTTACTATAATGTTGAACAAACAAACAATTGTTTTTAAGTGTTAATCTTGTTAAAATCCTCCAGTGCATGCTCCAGCGGCCACCATTTGGCAGCCAATCGATTTTTGGCACAACACCGGCCTACATTTCCAGATTGTCAGCGGTGACACATGATAGATGCAATGTATTTGTTCTTTTCCACTTTATTAGACATATTTGGACTGATGCGACTTATAGGGCGGTGCGACATGTACGGCGGAAAATATGGTTATCATTGGATATAGATCCACAACTGATTACCCTTTGGAACCAGCCTAATTCAAGATGGCCGACACAGCTTAGCAACCTTATTAAGGACTGAAATGAGTGTAACTCAGCCAATGTCACAGACACTGAGCTGAGATTTAGTGTGGTAGTAGCTGAGAGTCATCCCCAAAACATGCCCTGAGCACAAACTGATTGTGAGATCAATTTTATAAACTTTACCATCATTTATTGGAGTTGTCCACGTCTGTTGGCAAAATATCTTATGAACAATTAAACAGATTTATAGTGAACCTCTTAAAGTAATCACTGGCTGTCCTTTTAAAATTAATTACCTTTTTGGAGTTAACCCAATTGATCTTAGCCAACACAAAAGTGTCTCTGACTCAATGTTTTGCAGCTATTCAGCTAAATTTGGTGTGGTAGTAGCTGAGACTCATTCTTAGCACATCCTTTGAGCAGTAACACATCTCACAAAGTCTTACAATGTGGTATGACAGCCTGCATAATGTCCTTCAGAAGGTTTGAACAAAGCAGCTATCTAATCTAATCATGTCTTCAGAGATAGATCTTTTATGCAACTTCTGGGAAACAGGGTGTCTGAGTGATTTTTCAGTCAAACTTTTATTAACATGGGTCATGTGGTTGTGTAGTTTGTCACATTCTTCTGCAATGACAGGATGAATTAAACATAATGGAGGTTGTGGTCATTGCAGTTTAGTTGTGTAAAAGCTGTAATTAACCCAGTGTCCCTGTTTTGCACAGTTGGTAACTTTCTTTTTGTTTGTGCTGTTTTTATTTAGATAATCTAATTACAGTTTATGGTCATTATGATGTCAGTAATTACTGATGTTGTTGAATTATGTGTCATTCTGAGGGTTTCATAATGACTCGTCTCTTCTCTTGTAAGGATAAACACCATGATGCTGCTCATGAAATCATCGAGACCATTCGGTAAGTGACCTCAACCTCTGGCTCAGTCCTCGTCTACTCCCACAGTCACATGATTTTTATCAAGTGTTGGGTTTTTGTGATATAAATTTTCTTGTTTTGTTCTAGGTGGGTGTGTGAGGAAATACCAGACCTCAAACTGGCGATGGAAAATTACGTACTCATTGACTATGACACCAAGAGGTGAGTTTTAGGTTGTGTCATCTTTAAATTATAAATCAATTCCTAGTTAGTTAAAGTTATTCTGTCTGGTCTTTGAAGAGGCCTTTTAATATGATAATCACAGCAACCTTTATTTATTTATTTATTTATTTATTATACTGTTTAAGTTTTATATACCGGTATGTATAATTTTTGTTTGTCTTTTCTACAGCTTTGAGAGTATGCAGAGACTTTGTGACAAGTACAACAGGGCTATTGACAGCATTCACCAGCTGGTGAGTTCACACTGGGAAGATTGTCACCTCTCTGTAGGTGAGGTCAAATAATTAAAATTAATTTAAAAGGAGGACATGAGTACAGTGTAACCACATCATGTAAATGCTCCAGATTGAGCCTTACAGTCTAATTTTCATCAATCTCTGTCAGGTTCATGATGCAAGGTAAAAATGAATTGATTACAATAAACTGTCTTAGTCCTTCATCAAACTGGTCAGGAATACTGTCTCGGTGTCGTCGTTTCTAATTATCATCTTAAAATGTTATATTTATAGTTTTGAAATGCCTGTAATTTATGTTTACAGCCAATAACTGCTGTCACTGTCAGCTGATAGTCAAGGCTTCAGTTTGATTAATTGTAAATGATTTCAACTGATACAATCCCTTTGCAGTGGAAAGGAACCACCCAGCCCATGAAGCTAAACAAGCGTCCCTCCAACGGGTTGCTGAGACACATCCTACAGCAGGTGTACAACCACTCAGTGACTGACCCAGAGAAGCTGAACAACTATGAACCCTTCTCCCCTGAGGTTTACGGAGAGACGTCTTTCGACCTCGTGGCTCAGATCATTGACGAGATGGAAATGATGGAAGATGACACTTTTGTTGACCTTGGCAGTGGTTAGTTTCTTGTTTTGATGTATTAAAAGAAGGAGTTCAATGATTTAACCTAATTATACTCTACAGAAAATATATTTGCTCCAAAACGTTGAACCTATTGAAGACAGTTGTACATTTTTTTGATCTAAAAACCAGAATGCAAAATGCATATGGCTGCAGGATCTGAATATTGTTTAAAATGCCACTTTGTCTAGACTTTTTGTCGGTTTGATGTTGGTTACAAATTGTTTATTTGCAGGAGTGGGGCAGGTGGTGCTGCAGGTTGCAGCAGCGACTAGCTGTAAACACTACTACGGAGTAGAGAAAGCAGACATTCCCGCTACATATGCAGAGGTAACTGTATTGTTTGTCACAGAGAAACGTTACAGGTGTGTTCAGACTGACAGCAGAGCTATGTCAAAAATCACTTTCACTGTATGAAAAATAGACAATATATTCCCAGCTGTTAAGCAAACTTTTTTTTTTTTTTTTATTAAATCAAATACATGTTTTATACACTTGTTGAACGAGAATCAACTAAGTTGCACAGTGTCAGTAAAAATACAAGATTAGGACAACTAATCTGACTGCAGTGTTTCCCCTACCATTATACAAGCAGGGTGCCCCGCCCTGCCTACAGAACCCCCAAATAAAACAAAAAAAAGTACGAGTGCCCAGCCAAGGGAATTGTTCTAGGGGGAACACTGGACTGTATTTATTCTCAGGAACAGTGTTTGAAGTAACTTAAAGAATAGTTCAGGGCTATTGAACTAAACTGCTCAGGGTCCACAGTTACTGAAAACCAGCAGCTCAGGGGTCGGACATGCAGCAATTAAAGTCATTATGTAGTCATTATGTAATAAACCAAGTATTACAATGATCTGTTACCTTTTATATTAGTTTATTTTGTTGCAGTGAATCAAAAATGCAATAAACAGAACCCCCAAAATAAATTAAAAATAAATTATCATTATTTTTAAAGCTGGACGGAAGTCATCTGGCTCACGGGCCGCCAGTTGAATATTCCTAGAATAGTTGTTTTACTTGTAAGTGGGAGAATGTAAAGAAGAGTAGAATTTAAAATCTTATATGCAAAGCTCTTAACAATCAAGTGTCATCTTAAATTAAATATGTTATTGTTTCATATTTTCTAAACACAGCACTTTGCTCTCAGACTGCAGGTTTACTTATGGTTCCTAAAGCTTTAAAAAGCTTTCAGCTATCATGATCCTTCCAGTTTTCGTCTGTGAGGCTGACTAGGCCTGTCGTGATAAACAATAAATCAATTAATCACATTATAAATGAAAATTATCCACCTCATTTTCATTGATCAACTTTATCGTTTCTTCGGGTCTATTTTACTGAAGACACTGATGACAAAAGGCTCAACTCCGGTGCTCTTCACTGACTCTTCCTTTTCTCTTTAAAATCTGTTTTAACCGTCCAAAATCACATTTTTGTTTCATTAAAAGCAGCTAAGCTAAGAGTTAAGCTAACAGGCCAACCTCGGGGAAAAAACCTCAGTCTTGTCAACGCTCCAAAATTCACAGTTGAAACCTGTACCTTCGTGTAAAAAGTTGTTTTTCTCTGCAAAAAGAAGCTGAGAACTTGTTTACTGATTTTTATTTTTTATTTTTATTAAAAGCTTTGTGTGAAA
>JARVGV010000861.1:26178884-26194261 GCA_031762435.1 Hypsolebias longignatus
TATATATATACTGTATATATATACATATACATATATATATATATATACAGTATATAGCAATAGATGATGCAGGTTCACCTGCATGATGAAGTGAATGTGGAGTGGAGCTTGAATCAGACTGAATTCTGCAATGGAAGTGTTTGAAAGTTGAAATCTGAGACCTTCTCCACTGTTAACGTAGTTTGTTATTGTCTGACGTAAATGGCTCCCCACCCCCAATCCATCTCTCTTCTCTATCTAAAAGAGAACACACACCAGATGACAAAGCCTCACAGATGGGAAGCTAAATGTCTTCAGCTTCAGAATAGAAGTTCAGTTGTTGTTGTTTTTATTACCTTTTTATGATTGATCATGACCTGGATGTCTGAGAATCTTCACAAGACATTCTCATGAGAAAGAAAGAACAACATGCAGTCTCCATATAAAAACAGCAAATGCAGGAAAAAAAAATATATATATATAAAAAAAAGTTTCAAATAATCTAACAAGGATGAATCAAGTCCTCTGGACAGATTCTATCGTCCTGAGGACCTAACTCAGCTTTGTTAGATTTACCTGGATTATTGAGCATCAGGAAGCTTTAAAAAACATAATTACAGTATAATTACTGACTAAACAACAGAAAGGAGCAAGTTTATTATGTGACAACTTTTCCTTTAATGTTTTTGAGAGGACACCTTTTTTTCTTCATTTTATCTCTTTGGGCTTTTCAATTAGCACATTTTTATGACACTGTAGTTGCTAAGGCAAAAGGAAAACAGGCTATGGTCCATTTCAAAGGTTTTCTGAAAACTCTCAGGTTCCATCAGAAAAGAGAGAAGTGGAGTGGAGGAGCCTTGAATAAGTCAAGTTGTGCTTTGATCCCACAGAAATCATCATCATGTTGCTCTGTTTTTACTCAAACCTGTCAGTAGCTCAACTACACCCCAATCCCAGGCACCCGGGTGGAGTGGGAGCATGCACACGTCGTTAGGACATGAGATGCAGGAGAAGCTGGGGCAAAGATCTGCTTCATGTGTCTGCAGCTGCAGAGAGACGTTCATCTTAAACAGAAATTGTTTTATTGATGGGAATGAGCTCTGGATTGTGAGGCATTTACTGTTTGTCCTGAAGTCGATTAGGTCATTCATTCCACAGCTGACACCTCTGTCTTTTCCCTTGCTCAGCTGTCTTCATACAGTATGAACCCATTTCACTCCCATTTTTAACAAAAATGTTGGTCATATGAAACCCTCTGGTTCCCCTGCTGATCCCATCCCTGTATCATTTTTTTAAACAAGTTCTGCACGATTGGACCTCTGTTCTTACTATTATAAATAGTAGTATTGCGACAAGTGTGGTCCCTGATGTTTTCAAACATGCAGTAGTTAATCCATTAATCAGGAAACCTGAACTTGACCTTTCGACTTGCTCAAATTTCAGATCAATCTCGAAACTTCCCTTTCTGTCCAAAATCTTGAAGAAAATAGATTTTATTCAAGTAAATGAGTTTTTGAATGAGAACAGAATTTTAAAGATTTTTCAGTATGGTTTTAAGCAACTCCACAGCACTAAAACAGCATTAGTGAGGGTTGGTAACAAAATTACAGTATCAAGTGATTCTGGTCAATTTGTGGTACTTGTACTCCTGAACTTTTAGATACTATTGACCACAGGTATCCTTATATCACAGCTGGAACAGTGTGTTGGGATTGCAGGTGCTGCAATAGAATGGTTCCACTCATATTTGAGTGACAGGAGCTTTTGTCTCAAGGTTGGTAATGTATCCACTTCAATGTCTCTCTCTTGTGGGGTCCCACAGGGCTCAATTCTTGGACCCCTTCTGTTCTCACTCTATTTGCTCCCATTGGGGTCCATCCTAACAAAACATGGTCTTTCATTCCATTGTTATGCTGATTATTGTCAGATTTACTTGCCTGTGAAACCAGCAAGTGCTCATCCCATTCCATGTTAAAATGTCTGGATGATATTACGGCATGGATGTCTTCAAATTTATTTAGTTTTAACGATGAGAAGACTGAAGTCATTGTCTTTAGCACTAGCTCAACTGCCACTTCTGATGCTATCAACCTGGACTCTCTTCAGCCATATCTTAAGCAGTCTGGTAAAAAAAAAATCTCAGGATGGTTTTAGACTCTGACTTCAAGTTTGACAAACAAATCAACTCTGTTCTGTAGAAAAGCTTGCTCCAATTAAGACGGGTAGCTAAGCTCAACCCAGTGTTGTCCAGACCTGACTTTGAGAACCTAGTGCATGCCTTTATCATGACCCGATTAGTCTATTGCTGCACTCTATGCTGGGGTCAGCCAGGCCTCCATCTCACGTCTCCAGCTTGTCCAGAATGCTGCTGCTCAGCTTTTAACTGGAACTCGTAGGTCTGAACGTATTACCCCAGTTCTGTCTTCCCTTCACTGGCTCCCTGTGCATATAGACTTGAAAATTCTTCTGTTGACTTTCAAGTGCCAAAATGGCCTTGCACCCCTTTACCTCTCCAAGCTATTGGAACCATGCAGTCCCTCTTGGGCCCTGAGATCATCTGATCAGCTTATTTTGGCTGTTCCAAAAACAAGACTGAAGCTCAGAGGAGATTGTGCATTTTCAGTCATGGGCCCCAAACTCTGGAACAACCTGCCCCCCAACATTAGGCAGGCCACGTCCCTTCTTCAGTTCAAATCCCTGCTAAAAACACATCTTTTCTCACAGGCACTTCACACAGTGAGTTGATTTAGTGTTTTTGTTCCATGTTCCTATGTTTTAAATGCTTTTAATTAATTCTTCAATATTATCATTAGTGTGTCGTATTTATTTTTTCATTCATTTTACCCGCATTGATGTTATTGTTAAGCACTTTGATAACAGTTTCTGTTTTAAACGTGCTCTATAAATAAAGTTGACTTGACTTGACTTAATCTACTGGAGTGTTGCTTCAGCAGTGTGTTTGGTGTTGTCCTGCTCAGAGGAATCAAGGATTGCTGGTCCAGACCAAGCTGATTAAAAAAAGCTTCACCACAGCAAGATGCTACCACCACCGTGCTTCACTGTAGTGTTCTCAGCGTGATCAGAGGTGGTGGGGATTGCCTCAGATTGAAAAGTTTAACAATTTCAGAATTTATAATTTCAGATAGAGGTACTATATAGTTAATAATGTACAGTATATTTATAATTGAAAAAAGTACTGAATCAGTTGATGAACTTTTGAAATGTTGAGAACTTGCCCCTTTAATGGTATTTACATGGCTCTGATGGGAACCAGTAAGGACAACCATTTCATTCAAAATTAAATAGTAAAAATTTGTGTTATTTAAAAATTATTAATACAGTACATGTTCCATTAAATAAAGGAATGTCCCATGGTGGCGCAACTGGTAGAGCTGCTGCCTCTCAGCGAGCAGGTCGTCCCTGGTTCAAATCCCGGTCCAGGGGCCTTTCTGGGTGCAGTTTGCATGTTCTCTCTGTGCATGTGTGGGTTTCCTCCAGGTACTCCAGTTTCTTCCCACAGACCAAAAACATGCATGTTAGGCTGACTGGTGACGAATTGTCCCTGGGTGTGAGTGAGAGAGTGAATGGTTGTTTGTCTCTATGTGTCCCTGTGGTGGACTGGAGACTCATCCAGGGTGTACAACGCCTCTCGCACAGTGATTGGCGTACCCCTAACCCAAAAATGGAGGAAGTGGGTAAAGATAATGGATGGATGGATGGATGGATGGATGTTTAGTTTTTTCCCCCAAGATTTATCTTTTATTTATTTCAAGATTTATTTTGATTTATTTTCAAGCTTTAATTATTCATTTATTTAATAATGGTATTTCATTTTGTGACACTTATTTTGTAAAGCTACTTTAGATATTTCAGGGGCTTTCCTTCAATGTAAAATGGTGAATAGTTCCAGAAGTTCCAGTGGGGCGGCGCCCGAGCGCCCCCTATTGGCCGGCCGACCCTGATGGATTACTTAGTACCAGTACTAATTTTAGACTCTAAATTTTAACTCAGCACCCTTGAAAAATAAAGTTAATGTTTATTTTATTTTATTTATTTATGTATTTATTTATTTATTATTTATTTATTTATTTATTTGTTTATTTTGGGGTTATAAGTTTAGGTTTTGGGTTCTTTTTATTGCATTTAGGTTTATTTACACAATGATTTTAATTGCTTGATGTCCGGCACCTGAGCTGCTGGTTTTGAGAAACTGTGGCCCCCTGAGGAGTTTTCTTGAATATCCCCAGGTTATAAAACAGTTGAAAAATTTCTGGGAGAGTACCCCCAGATCCTCCCACCAGTGCGTGCGCCCCCTGCCCCATCATGAATGCATCTGATGCCAATGGCCACCACGGGCTGAGCACCCCCTACAGGTCAGATTCTAGAATCGCCCCTGCTTAGTACAAAATGGTTTAAAGTGAAAATATATACAGTACAGTACTTTGTGCAAGATGGAAAAAAGGAAAACAATCTTACTGTGAAGATGTTTTAAAATTACACTTAGAATGTTTCAACATCTGTTATGACTTCATGTGTGAGGTTTTTATAATATTATCAGGAATAACTTCAGTTTTCAGGAAGTTGGTTGTATATTCCTTTGTAGCAATTCTCTATAGTAGTCTGCCTTTTTTTTCCTTGTGCACACAGGAAACCATGTTTTGTACCCGTCCCCCCTCCCCCCACACCTCAAATAGAGGCTCCACAGGGATTTTTTTTAAATGCATCATGTCTTGATTTTTTTTTTTTTTTTTTTTCTTCATTGGTGCTCATGTCAGAAGAAGGCGATCAAACAACCATCACGGTAACCTTTGACCTTCCACAGTCACCTTCACTGAACCTGAAACCTGTGCTGCTCTTGGCGTTTGAAAGTCCCCTCGCAGGTGGAGCGTTCGGTGTGGCCTTCAGGAGTCACTCTCTGCAGCCAACCATGCAGGTAAGGATAAAACGTCCGATAGAAACATCACTTTGTTAAAACTGTTGTGGAAAAAAAAGATGTGTAAAATTTAATTTTATTACATTTCTGGACAGTGACTTCTGACCAGCGTTTCTTTTCTAGTCGGCCTGCATTTCAGAAGGGACACAGTACATCCTGCTAACAGCAAAGCCAACAGAGGGCGGTGGGAAGCAGAAATGGAGAATTTCTGTTGAGACCGACTCTCCTGTCATGGGTAAGACTTTTTTTTTTTCTCTCTCTCTTTTTGTTGTAGCGTTTCATGTCATGTGCAACCCTCACCACATTTCCTCTCATTGCAGAGCAAAACCAAAAAGACATCTTTATTGGTGGTAAACCAGGAAGTAGCATCCGCATGACTCCACTTCTGCTTTTCTCTTCAGAAAAGAGAACAGACACGAGGTTGCTTTGGGTTTTTTATGTTCCCCCATTGAAGTTAATATGTTTCACACTCTGCCCTTAAATATGTTTTTGTCTTTCTGTCAGCCGTACGAACCGTTTTGGTTCATTGTCGGCCTCTTCGCAGACCTCCTTCCTCTGTGAGCTGAGGCGCTTCCTGGACGTTGTCCTGCCACGTGACTTCTCTAAGCCCCCTCTGTTTCAACTGGACTCCTTACAGTCCCTGCCACCCCTGCCACTCAGCCTTTCCTCCAGTGAGACCCTGCTGGCAGGAATCATCAACTCCTCAGCCCCTACCATCTTCTCCTTCCACAGCTGGAGCTCCAGGTTTCCTGTTCGTCCCGGGCAGCTGGCCCTCTCCTCAGCTCTGTTAGAGGAGCTCGGGCAGAAGTTGGAGAAGAGCGAGGTGCAGATAATGGAGTTAGTAAATCAGAAATATGTTGCTCAAAGAACCGCCGAGAAGCTGGAGAGGCTCAAACAACTCAGTGCTTTCCAGAAGCAGGAAGCAGCAGCAGATGGTGTGTAGAAGATGACTTTGGATAATTATGTGTTCTATCAATCTTATTCAGGTCACTACGACTGGTTTTCTGTCATACTGGATGGCAGTGGGCTGTGTACACTGTTCAGCTTACACCAGAGAATCACGCGGCCCATGTTTACCTAAGACCATAGACAGCAAAATGGCCTTTGATTCTTGTTAAAAGCAAATAATTTATCAATAAAATCAACAAAATGGCTAATATTCAACAATAGCCTGTAAAAACTGTGAATCTTCCACCACATCCAGTGTCATCTCTGTGTTAAAGTAAATTCAGTCTATGGGTAGAAGTTATAAAGAGCTTGACTCACGAACACTCTGCAGGTTTCTGTCACAAACATAAAACCTAAAGCATGGGCAGTGAACAATCATTTAAAATAAAAGTCTTAAATGCCATCAGTCTAACACTAGAGAAATTGTATTTCCTACAAAATTGTCAGTATGCTTATTGTTGAAGAACTTGCTGAAAAACAGCTGAAATTAGCTAAAATTGAAACAAACCTCAGTTAGCAGAAGAACGCAGAAAGACAACATATTTGTCGAATTTGGTTTAAATAAGCAGATATGAGTACAATAATTAAAGCCAGAAGGGAGTGGAGAGAGCACCGTTGTGCCCAATTAGGCTTAAAGAAGCAGAAATGATCACAAAAAAAATGGAAATTATCTGGAAAAAAGCAGAAATTTACTAAAGAAAGGTTAAGCTTAATAGTAGCTGAAAAGGCAGAAAGAATCTTAAATTACCAGAATCAAGTGGAGAGAGACCATTCTTTTCTGAATCAGGCTGAAAAAAGTTTAAATGAGTGCAAAAAATGAATTAGCTGAAAAAGCTCAAATTAGCATTAACCAGCTAAATAGTAGCTGACTTTTTTTTTTTCATTTACCCTTTATTTATACAGGTAGTGTCATTGAGCCACGAGAACTCATTTTCAAGATGGACCTGTTTGGGGGGGCGGATGGTGGGGGTTGGGGGTCTTGCTCAGGGGCCCAGGGTGGGGCAATGAGGGTGGAGGCAGGTGTGGGTGTTTCACCTTTTTCCACCCACATTTTTTTGATGTTGCTGGTGCTGGGGCTTGATCTGGCAATCTTCCAATCACAGGCCCACCGTCTCTAACCACTGTTCCACCACTCCCCCAAAAATAAGATGCAAAAATAAGTTGAAAGGAGCATAACAAGCTGAAATAAGCAAAAAAAAGTTAGAAGAAGCACAAGATGTTGTAGTTAGCAGAATAAAATAAAGTAGAAAGGACCACAAAACAGCTGAAAGTAGCTGATTTTTTTTTTTTTTTATTATTCTGAAGCAGATGGGCAAAATGCTGCACAACTTTGAGCACTGTCAAAAGTTCCAGCACGTTGATATGGAGGCGAGTGTGATCTGGCCACCTCGCGCCGACAGTCTGCGACAAACACGTGCCCCCACCAGCCCGTCAGAGAGGCGTCCGTAAACACTGGAATGTGTGACGTAGGTCTGGTCATGGGGACTCCTTCCGCCAGCGTGGCGGGGTTTCCCCAGTGATGTAGATCGGTTCCCACAGAGGGGGGACACCAAAATCATCTGCCTCTTCTGACACACGGGATCAATGCGTAAGCTGGTAAACCAACGCTGTAGTGATCTCATGTGGAGTAAACCGAGAGTCACGACGGCATGAGCGGACGCCATTGTGCCGAGGAGACGCATGATAGATATCGCTGTCACCACCCTTCCGGGTCTGACACGGTTCAGCTGAGCTGTCAGGTCGAGGGCTCTCTGCTGTGACAAATGAGCCCTCATCGTGTCCGAGTTCAATTCCACACCCAGACAAACGAAAATCTGAAATGGCAGGATGGAGTTCTTTTCCCAATTTACTGAGAACCCCAGGGTTAGCAGATGTTCTGCTAAAATTCTAGTTTGAATCGCAGCTTCCTCCTTGGACTTGCTCAGCAGCAGCAAATCGTCCAGATAAAAGAGAACTCTCATCCCGGCCGTGCGTAACGGTCGGATGGCAGTCTCCACGCACCTCGAGAACGTTCTGGGTGCGAGGGAGTAGCCGAAAGGGAGTCTGTTGTACTCGAATTGGGCCCCTTGAAAGGAAAAACGCAGACATTTTCTGTGTTTTGGGACGATTGAGACATGCCAATAAGCGTCTCGCAGGTCGAGTGATGT
Organism: Hypsolebias longignatus; assembly: GCA_031762435.1. Lineage (NCBI taxonomy): Eukaryota > Metazoa > Chordata > Actinopteri > Cyprinodontiformes > Rivulidae > Hypsolebias > Hypsolebias longignatus. The sequence continues at coordinate 26,186,892 of JARVGV010000861.1, forward strand.
GAACCATCGTTTTGGCGGATGTTTCTTAACAGCTGTTTCACTGTCAGCATGTGAAACTGTCTCTCCACAATCGATTTGTTGAAAATTGACAAATCGAGAATTGGCTGCATTCCTCCATTTCTCTTTGGCACAAGGAACTAATGGGAGTAAAAACCTGTGTTTTTCTCTCCGTCTGGCACCCTGGAGATCACTCATTTAGTCAGCAGCTCCTGGATTTCTGACAGGAGGGAGGAATTTTAGTGGTTTCGCGCAGAATTGAAGCACGTAACCTTTGCGGACGAGCGCGTTCATCCATCTGTCCAGCGAGCACAGTCTCTGCCACTGAGCGTGTCGCTCGGATAGCGTGCGTGCGTGATCGTGACGTGCCGTGTGCATCATGGACGTCAACCACTGCAGGTCCCCTTCCTCCGTAACACAAGTGACCCACGGGGGGCCCGCTCTGAAAGGGCTGCATGGCAGTTTCAGCGCTGCGCTGTACCTGCGGGTCTGTAGCGAGAGTAAACACACGCTTGGGCAAGGCGTTGTTTTTGCTGCACGCAGCACACCGCTCACGCGGCAGATCGCGTTCACTCTGTGTGATGCCGGGCTGCATGGCCGCTTTGATGTTGTGTTCCGCCTGCGGGTCCGCAGCAAGAGTAAACACACGCTTGGGCGAGGTGTTGTTTTTGTCACATGCGGCACGCCACTTAAAGGGTGGCTCGCGCTCGCTTTGCATTGTGCCCGCTCCAGGGCTGCGTCTGTGGACGGCCTCTCAGAGGATGCTGAGCAGGACCTGGAGGACGAGGCGGGCACTGCTGTTCTCTGACGGGAGGGGCTGGCGGTGAAGCTGCACAGGGGGCCGCGGCTGCAGAGGTGGATCACCGGTGCTGCTGCCTCTGGAAACGCAGATCCCTCCATCCGTCGGGGCGATGGGGGGGCAGATGTGGCGACATGAGGTTCCGGACTGTCTCGGACACCTCATTTTTCATCTTCAACCTTTCGAGCAACGCCTGGAGGTTCGTCCCAAACAGAGCATCAGGCGTTATTGGGCCCTCCAACAGATCTTTCTGCAGTCTGTCAGGCAGCGATGGGGCGTGACAGAGCCACGTCGTGCGCTGAACGACGTGGCTCTGATCGTCCGCCACTTCTTTAATGATGGCGGGCAGTTCCTGCAGAAGAGCGCCCAAAGCTGGGAGCGTTGTGCCCGATGGCCTCAGGGGAGGGAGGGGGGCAGAGCATATGCTCTGACACTCCTCGTCCATCACCATGCTCTCGAGGAGGGATGGAGCAGCGCTTAGGGTGCTGCTAGCATCCTCGCGGTTGGGTGAGTCATTCGGCTCCACCCCCGCACTCAGTTGAGAGATGACCTTGTCCAGCGACGTCTCATCCTGCACCTGCCACTCATCACTCTTGATAGCCTTGAAAAAGGCTGCTCTGCGCTACCTATCCTCGGGGGGCAGGCGGTGGCAAAGGCGGCAAGGGTTTCTGAGGTCGGCGTGTTGAGGACCCAAGCATCCCTCGCAGATCTGGTGCGGGACGAAATCCCTAAGGAAGGCGACATCGCATGCTGGACAGGTGCTTGTAGTCATTTTTCTTCCAAGTCAGGTCTTCATTTACCATTTAGTTGAACGAGAGATAAGATTCATGCGCCCCCCAGGACCGGAAATACGTCACCGCTCTGAAAACTTTTTTTTTTTTAAACACAATACACTATAACTCATCATTACTTATAAAATATTTATCCTTCACAACTAAAAACATATATACATATATTTTGAAATAGCCATCCATCCATTATCTTTACCCGCTTCTTCCATTTTGGGTCATGGGGGTCGCCGGTGCCCATGTCCAGCAATCACTGTGCGAGGGGCAGGGTACACCCTGGACGGGTTGCAAGTCCATCACAGGGACACATAGAGACAAACGAGACAAACAACCATACACTCTCTCACTCACACCTAGGGACAATTTAGAGTTACCAATCAGCCTAACATGCATGTTTTTGGGAGGAAACCAGAGTACCCAGAGAAAACCCACGCATGCACAAAGAGAACATGCAAACTCCACCCAGAAAGACCCTTGGACCGGGATTTGAACCAGGGACCTGCTCGCTGAGAGGCAGCAGCTCTACCAGTTGTGCCACTGCGCTGCCCTGAAAACATAATATTTAAGAAACTTGGCAGAGTACACGTGATTTTAGGTTAAAACATGATAAAAATCTATTTTGTCACACAAATGGTATTTGTTTTTTTAATTAACTTGATGCAGCCAAAGTGCAACTAGAAGTGACGACAAACGAGAACGTCATCATATTTGTTTTTACGAGCGTAAAACGTGGAGTGAGTGGCAATTGTTGTAAAAGCAAAAAAATCTAAAAACAAAAAAACATCAGCTTCAATGCAGAAAATAATAATGTAGCATGCTGTTAATGGTATACTTCCATTAATGCATTCATATTTAATGAAAATTTCACTTCAAAAATTAACAGATTGGCAGCATCTTCATCTAGACTTTGACATGTTGTGTGTGATGTGCATTTATAATAGTTTCATTTTTCTAAAGGGTTGCTCAAATTATTCTTGATACTCTTTGAAATTCATACTTGTTTGACAGTTTATATTGAAATAAACAAAAGTGTTTTTTTTTCTAATTTGCCAAAAGTCTAAAACGTAAAAACAAATTTAGAAAAGTATGTTTTAGTTGTGACCCCAACCTGGAAGTTGATCTGAATCAACAAGACAACAAAACAACACCATGGATGAGAGCTGTTTTGAAGTTTTTTTTTGTTTGTTTGTTTGTTTTAGCTTAGTAAAGGAGGTAGAAGCACCTTTGTTTCATGAGAGATCTACTGTATGTCTGGAAAAGAGGAGCTGCTTATCACCTGATTAACACCATCCAGACGGCGAAGCATGGCAATGCCATCAGAACGATACATGTGAGTAACTGGTAGATGATAGACGCGAGGAGAGGATGACTGCCGGCAAACACGGAGAAGTTCTAGAGGAAAATTAGCTCTGGTGTGCAGTGACCTGAGAGCGAGACAACTGTGACAGTTCACCTTTCAGCACAGCACTGACAAGCTGAGACTCAAACCCCAGGGATCATCTGAGGAGACACCTGAAGATGACATTTCCCATTCAACCTGACAGAACCAGGGAGGATGAGCGGGATAAACTGCTCAGGTGCATCAATGCACAGCAGCGCTTCCAAAGTCTTAGCCAAGAAAATTACAAGCTGGGAAAAAAAAAATCTGAAATAAGGGTCTAAATATGTTTTGTTCTTATTTGTAACAATTCCACTTTCGATTTTAATTAATTATTATCATTCTACCGAGATACAGTTAGATTGTTTGTACAGTTGTCCGAAAGATGGGCGAAGTGCCCGTTGCTGCTACAAAAGCATGGCCTCTTATCCTTTATCAGAATGTTTTTTAGATAGAAAAAGGGAAAAGTCCATGAGGACTATAGTGGTATTACAAAAAAGATCTCTTTACACCTTGCCCTATGAGGACATGATTTAAGACATAAAAACACTTTGCCAGCAAGCGCATTACATGCATTTGATGCCAAGACGGTGAGATTTGTCCATGAAGCACTTCCAGATAGACCATAGTCCTGATAAAATGTTGGTCAGCCGGCAATTCTGATAAGCCTGCACAGATGTTCTCAGGGTGGGGGAAGTGGTGTGTGTGCAATAGACAAAGCTTTTTCCTTAGTTACCCATGTCCTAGGAGAAATTTGATAGTCGGCCTGCTTTCGAGGCCAAGTAGGGGAGCCAGATTCAGATGTCACAACTGTTGATTTCTTCAGGCAGACTGTTTTTTTTTTCTTGTCAGCCTTGAGTCCTGTTGGTACTTTCGATCCAAAATGGACAGATTTGAGGGCATTCCACTGATGCGTGCTATGAGCCTTCAAGGTTGTCTCCAACGTGATGGTGAGTCCTAGAAGCTGCAGGTGGCCTGCGATTCTCACAAATCACTTCCATCTTACGGTTTAGCTCGTAAATCAGCTGATTTTGAGTACTCGTAGCACGAACCAAACCTTCAAGGCTGGCAGCCTGACGAGGGCCAAATTAGTTGCAGTTGTCTTCTTTGTATGTTGATAAACCAGGAACCAGCCATATCCAAAAAGCAGGTAACATGTTATCATAAATCCAATTATATAAGTCTTTGTCATTCTCCTGAGACAAAACAGAAAGACACAGCAGCTCCCACATACGTGATGTATCCTGCCATGAGTCTCAGTGGGACATGGGGGCTCACCAGGACCATGTCACTTTGTTGAAAAGATTTAGTCAATTGCATTGAAAGTCCAGCTCACCAGATCACAATAGTATTTTTCATTCAGACAATGTATAACAGGAGCGCTGAGCAGGGAGAGAAAAGGCGTCCGCCTTGGGTGAGAGCAAGTGCAGTAGAGCACTGCATTAACAACATATTAACATACAGAGAAAAATCCTGCTTAAGACTAAAGATTCTACTAAAATTATATTTCCCCCATTTTCAGGTAATTATAATTTAGCACATAATAAACTTTAATAACGACAGGATAAAAAAACAGTTCAAAATGTTTGTTTTAGTTTCTAAGCCACAATAGTGGGCATGTGTAAAACGTGCTGCTACATCATCGTTTCCAGTTTATCTCCTATCTAAATGAATACACCTTCAACAGAGTTTTGAAAAACAGTATATTCACCTTGGAAAACGTGTTTTTTAAAATAAAAAACAGTTTTTCTCACTACAATCTACAACAAGAGGAGCAGATCCACAGTAATGTGGACTGGGTCTGTCTCTCCAAACTGAAATCATTCAAAGAGCTATCTACAATTAGTGAGACACAAACTGTTTTATTGTTTCCAACAGAACTCCACTTTAAAAAATCATTAACCTGTAGTCAAGCTGTTTAAGGAAATAATGTTTTTCTCTAAAAATGCCATTCATAGTTTGTGGTACGGTGGTATTTTTAGTGGACTAACACATCTGCATGGCACCCTGGTGACCCATTTGATTAGCTTCCATTCTCTGAAATGTATGTTTGTTGTGGTTATCTGCTGCTCAGTGTTTCTTGTTGATTAAAGGTGTGCAGCAGACATTTATAGTATATTTATACAAGAATATTCAGTGAGAATATATAATATATAAGAGAGAAAAAAAATCAGATTTGATGAAAGATGCACGACATAAAGAACATGAGCATGCATCAGGACATAAAGAACATGACAATCCAGAAATGTAAACAAGTCACTTCAATTGCTCCTATACCATCTTCAAATAAAGAATACATTTACCATCTTGCAGGAATGGTAGTTCAACACTCGTGGAATGGACTGCTCTTGTTTTGAAGGTTAACTGATTTTCAGTCACGGCAAACAACGTTATGTTTTCTTTCTGATCACAAAGCTGGAAGATGAGGCCAAAAGTTCTCCACGGGTTGTTAAGGCAGACTGCTTGTAAAGACGTCTAAACCCTGAGCTGATACCAAACTACAGAAAGAGATCAAACATCTCTTTGCAGTTAATACTAATCATCAAAGTTACACAACAGACACACTGTCTGCAACCAGAATAGGTGTTATAACATTTGACAATGAATGAATACAAAGATTTACTAGAAGACTGCCAACTAAATGTTTGTATATTTTTATTTAGATTTAATCAACCATTAAATGGCCGTTATTACTTATTATCAGCCCAATAAGTAGCGGTCGAAATGCCCCTCCTCTACCTCCTACTACGTTCAAAGTTACGTTGTTAGCTTAGCGCTCATTATAGCTTCGCATGGTTAGGTTTAGAGTAAAGCGTCTCCTGTTACGTTTCGGGTCTTGGTTAGGTTTAGGCACAACGGTAAGGGGGTTAAGTTTAGGTTTGGTCCTCTGGGACAGGTATAAGGTTAGGTTTAGGCACAAGGGCAAGGTGGTTAAGTTTAGGTTTGGGCGTCTGGGTCAGGTGTAAGGTAACGTTTAGGAAACGGGTTACGTAAGCCGAAAAGAAAAAAAAAACACTTCCTGGTTTGTACACGTCACACTGCCTCTTAACAGCAAAAATCACGATAATAACGTAACTTTGCACCTGTTACGAGGTACAGGAGGGACAGTCTGACAGATACAAATGGGGATTAAAACTACAAATAACGTCCATTTAATGGACTGACAACATCCGAAGCCGCTGGGGAATCTTTAGCCACCTCAAGATCTGATTATGATTCAAAGGGCTGCCATGTAATTTTCCAACTGTTGCATTTTAATTGTCTTTAAACCTACAAAGTAAATGAAATCTGTCCTTGACATTTCACTTGTTTCAGGATCTTTTGTGTCCTTGATGCTTGCCCCTACTGTTCACTGAGTATCAGAGTGGAAAGATCGTGAATTGTGGAATTGTCTTCTTTTTTTTTTTCCCCCCCCAAGCCCTCAAAAACCATTAAAGTACCAGAAGTCATTGCTCATACATGTGAAACATAACGTAAGACAGCACAAGTGAAACATCTTTTCTTAGCTGATATGTTTTGAACTATGTGGTCTAAACTGCAAGTGTTTGTGCTTGTGAAGGTGTATGTGAAGAACCTGATGTTGGAATAAAGTTCTGATTTAATGAAGACGATGTGTTTAAAGTTTACTCTTGAACGACATTAAAAGTCCTGAAGCGAAGTTACTTTAATGTTTTGTTGTTTGTTTTTGGTTTGAGTGAGGGGCAGTGCAGGGCTTCAAATCAAAACTCAGGATTAAAACTTGGAAACAAAAAAAACTTAAAACGTTCTCCATGTTCTATCAAATCTTACCATTGCTTTGAATTATTGTAGGGTTTCTTGATTGTATTGTTATTGAAACCGTAAAAACATATCAAAATTTATATGCAATAACCCAGGTAAAAATCCAACAATGTTCAGTCAGGTCATCTGGAGGTTTTTTTTTTTTTCCTTCTTCTTTTTCTGAAATGTTTCGTCCTTTATCCAAAGGACTTCATCCGTTTAAAGAGCTACAAACAAACGGAGTCCCACAAGCAGCACACTCCCATAGTGGGGAAAAAAAACGTTTGCTGGTGGTAAGACGGTTTCTGGGGCCTGCCCTCTCCCCCATCAACTTTGGCATAGCTGCTTCAGAAGAGTTTTCTCAGAGGAGAAAATTGTACGAGGATTTGGCAGTTGTTTTACATCAGCTGCCCTTTCTGACGCAACCACAGAGCTACTTCAGCCCTCCATGTGGAGTAGAGGACGGCCCCCTAGGACACCTGGGGTACCTCTACTGCCTCATCAACAGGAGGCAGTAGATGTTGATGAGGCAATAGAGGTGGTCTGTTTAAGGTTAAAATCAGACACCACTCAGCAGCAGGACCACGCTTTCCACAGAACAACTGTGTCAACTCTTGAAACTGTGCCTGCAGTCAACCTACTTCACATA
>JARVGV010000861.1:26212584-26223667 GCA_031762435.1 Hypsolebias longignatus
TCTCCTGTCTTTTTGTCAGTGCCACTGTCTCCAGACCATACAACATAGCTGGTCTCACCACTGTCTTGTAAACTTTTACTTTGACCTTTGCTGACACCTTTTTGTCACAAATCACTCCCGAAACTTTTCTCCATCCACTCCATCCTGCCAGGACTCTCTTTATCACTTTTTTCTTACATTCCCCATTTTCCTGGATAGTGGACCCCAAGTACTTGAAGTCCTGCACCTTTGTAACCTCTGCTTCTTGTAGCCTCACTGTTCCACCAGCCTCCCTCTCATTCACACACATGTACTCTGTCTTACTACGACAGACTTTCATTCCTCTTCTTTCAAGTGCATATCTCCACCTCTCCAAATTCTCTTCCACCTGTTCCCTGTTCTCACTAGGGGTGCACGGATTGCAGTTTTTTTGGCCGATCACCGATTTCTACAAAGTCTGACTTGCCAATTCTGATTTTGGCCGATACCGATTTTGTTTCATAAGCAACACCGTTAGATGTTGTAAGGTCACAATTGCGCCTTCAAATTTCAGTCTTATTTTGTTGAAAAACAGACCCTTGAACAATATTCTAGAAACAACACAAACTACAAACTGGTCACAAGGTAGTGCTCTACATGAAGTTCAGACAATTGTTGTTAAAACAACAACAACAACAAAAAAATCTGCAAAATCGGTTTCTCATGCAAGCATTGGCCGATTTCCCAAAATTAAGGAAATTGGGGCTGATAAATCATCACCCCTAGCTCTCACCACAGATCACAATGTCATCTGCAAACATAGTTCATGGGGATTCCTGCCTGACCTCAAGTGTTAGTCGGTCCATCGCCAGAGCAAACAAAACGGGGCTCAGAGCTGATCCTTGATGCACTCCCACCTCCAACTTAAAGCTATCTGTCACCCCTACAGCACATCTCACCACTGCCCTGTTGTCCTCATACATGTCCTGTACCAGTCCAACATGTCCTGCTGTCCTCATATGTCGTGTACAGTCTAAAATTCTTATTTGAGCTTCTTTAATTGTATTTGAATGATGCAGACGTGCTCAAATCACAGGCTGCTGTATGTGTTGTTCTAACAGACACATTTTACTCTTGAGCAATCAGAACTTTATTAAAACAGAAACAAAAGGAAAACCAGGGATATTAATGGCAATTAAAATACAGAATGGGAGTTTTCTTTATTGAGAATTTGCACTTCAGAGCTCAAGATACTTGTAAACGTGAACCAGAAACCCTTCTTCTGAATTTTCACTTCCATCTGAGAACAGAAACAGAGATGGGTACACGAACCTGAGAATCACATGGAGTCACCTGTTTTACGGAATGTGCATCACATGCACCGTTCCCTATAATGAAAGTGTTCATCACTCACGTGGGAAACACAATGAACACATTTCTTAGTTTCGATAATCATCATGTCAGATCACGATGCAGTGATTGGATCAAATCTGTAGTTGAAATGATTGTGTTGAACCCAAAAGGTCAAAGGTCGTCTTCGCTGTAAGATCAGAGAAACAAAGATGATTTTCGCACATTTTAATTTGTCACTAGTTTGAAGTTTTGTTCAAGATTTTCTGTGTTTCCATACTAACATTCATGAATCTGTAAGACTGTTGCAGAAGATCCACATTTAAAATTTTGTGTGGTTTTATGGCGACATCACTGTGTTTGAACAGAATTGGCCAAAAATCCTACGTTTATGTGTTTTTAAATTTTTTTTTTAATAAAAAAAAAAGTCTTCATGACATACAGTACATTGAGTCTGAGCAGAGTCTGAGCCTTGTGGTCGCTGATGAAACGACGCCTGGCAGAGGAGCGCCTCCTCGCTCGCCATTCGAGGGCTCTGGCTCAAGGTGACAAAGCCGTACGACGTGGTCACTTTGGTGAGGTGTGGCAGGGAGAGGGCGGCCTTACTCTCAGGATCCAGACAGTGCTGGGTGTCTTTGAACGGGCAGGGAAGGTGCACCTCCCTCTGAAGGACAGATCTTCTCTTGGTTAAGGGGTCTGAAACACAACGCTCAGCTTTCCGGTTTGTTGGAACCAGACTGGAGCAGGAGGACGATGAAGATGAAGAGATGGTAGTGTGAGCTGGAGAAACGAGCACCCCGTGTTCCCTCCTAGAACTCCTCAAGTCTCCTTCTGACTTGCTGTCCTCTGTCTCCTGGTCAAGGGATCTTAAGCTGGTCTGCACGGACAGAGTTGGTATAGTGAACTGTGGGATGCTGTAGGGAGTCAGGATGTTTGAAAATTTGTTCTCACGGCTCGTCTGGAGGTCTGAGGAACACCCGAAGGACTTTGTGCTGCCAGTAGCAGCAGAGCTCGGATCCCTGCACTGCTGCGAGCTGTGGAAAAATCTCCTGAAGTTTTGGTTCCACTGTAGAGTCCACCAAAGCTGACGGTTCTGGTGACCGGGTGCTTATCCATTCTTAAGACGTCTTCCACTCGTTCTCCACACAAGCTTGGTTGTAGTTTGACCAGAAGTGAACGCTCCTCCAAACGCATGAAAGGATACAGAAACTGAAGCCGGAAACTGCTACCACTTAGGGAGCTTGTTTAATATGGAAGCTTAATGAAGGGCGTCGCTCTCAAAGCTCTTCATATGCAAAGGAGCAAACATCAACAACATCTCTCTACCAACATGACCCAACAGCTGCCTGATGTAAACCCAGAAGACGTCTTAAGAGTGCATGTTTTGAATTTATTTTTCATTTAAGATACACAGATCAGCTGTGTCAGGGTTGTAACATAAAAATAAAAAGGTTTCACACAGTTCTTGTTTAGATACTATGCAGAAAAATACAAAAAGTTGCAAAATCTCAAGTAAAATCACTTGTCAGCCCCAAGTGAATATTGTTTAATTCTTGCTTGTTTTGTTGTGCTGAACAGTGGTTTAGCACAGAGACACATGCATCACACAAGGAACAGGGCTCATGCTGAGAAGTTTGGAAATGAATTCAGCTGAAGTTTACAAAACAGACAAAATACACTTTTAACTTCTCTGTGCGCTGTGACCGTGCACATTTCACTAAAAGGACTTTCTTATCTGATGAAGTTGCAAAATTTTGTCATACACACATATACATATATATACTGTATATGTATATATATGCACTAATGGAATAAATTATAAGATTACGCTAATGTAAGTTCATGTTGAAACTGCCGTTATATCAATCACAAAATAGCATCTTATTGGCAAACACTGCTAAAAAGTTTTGTTTGGCTGATTTAATCTTAGCCTCTTAAAAATAGATACTGTACATATGTTAACAACAGGAAAGGTAATGTTTGTGGTGGTTTTTTTTTTTTTTTTTTTGTCCCATAGCTGACTGAACTGACAAGACTTTTAAAACATTTATTGAATAGTGTCCTGCCCTGAAATGACACTTGTAGTGAACTGGTGTAACAAAACTATAAAACAAGAAATTACATAAATAAAATTAATCTAATGACAACTAAGAGCAAACTGAAGTCAAACCATTTAACAGAGGTTCTCCAACATTGATAAACTTCAGACAAATAAAACCTTTAGAGGTAATGCTCTAAAAGTTGGCATTCATTTTCATTCAAAACTGTTTTGCTACATATCCTTTGTCTTTGTTACAGTAATTGTTGTTGTTTTGGTTACATTTGAACAACCAGATAATAAAATAGAAAAAATAAATATCTGTAGTTACGTTTTGTTGCTCGACTTGCACATTGTGAGTAAAGCTTGTGGGATGTCTATCACCTCATAGCAACATCAGCAGCAGCATATTGTGTGAAGTTTATTGACCATCATATTTGTTTTCTATTTAAACTGGGCTCAGCTCTGCATGCACTGGAGCCCACACTGCATCAGACCCTGCGGTGGCTGTTTGTGTGAGTTAACCATCATTCACAAGGTTCATCAATGACTTCAAACAATACTTTATTTCTCTCAAGAAATCTAACATTTCTGTAAGGATGTATGAAGACATTTCCAGGTTTGTACTTTTTTCATTTGTCCATAGTCTACACTCTCATGTTGGTTCTCTGTTTTTATAGTTTAAATTACAAGGATTGTGACATTTATGTACCCCCCCCCCCCCCACACCCACACACACACACACACACACACACACACTTCTTCTTTTACCACGTTTTTATTTTTATTTTTTTAATAGTTGTTTTGTTTTTCTTCTTTTTGGTACATATATCCTCTACGAGAGTTTTGTATTATACAATTTGTTAATAAAGTTTAAAAAAAAAATCAAAGCAGCGTAAAGAAACGCTCACACAGTCAAATAAAATAAAATCAATGTTTGTGTGAGTTAATTGACAGGCTCTTCTGATTGGTCCGTGCTGATTGAGCCAGGTGCGCTCCTCTCATTACCAACATCCGGGTACTTTCCTCGGCTCTGCGTCTTCCAGTAGCACCTGTGGCTCGTGGCGCCGGCTCTGGCCCGCAGCTCCGAGATGTCTGAAAGCAGCAGCGAGGTTGTAGAGCAGGAGTCGACAGAAAACACCGAGGTAAACATTAACTGAGCTGTTTCTGTCCAGTGAAGAGCAGTCTGTGTTCACGGCTTGTGTCTCCACCTGTGTCCTGCAGGGGGCAGTGTTGAGGGACGGTGTGCTTCGCTCCTTGCTGCGCGGCCTCTTCTGGCCTTTCAGCGTCCTGGTATGTACAGAAGATGACATGTTGTTGGCTTTCGTTTTTTAAGAAACCAGTTAATGCTGCTCTCACGCGCAGGTGAGGGTCTTCCTAAGGTTTTGGGGACTGTTGGGGTTTTGGAAGCCTCAGGAGAGAGTCCTCCCCGGCCCCTTGACCTCCAGCCCCAGTCGCCCCAGTCTCACCGCCCGCAAACGCGTGTGGTGGGTGAGCCGCGTGGTGCTGCTCGTCCTGCCCCGCAGCGTGCAGGGCGCCCTGGGGTACCAAGTGTCTGGCAGCATTGGTCGATCCCTGTCCGCAGGTACTGCAGCAACAAAACGACACTACCACAAATATAACTATTAATATCACTGCTATCCAGTATCTACTGTTAAAATAACTCATAAAACATTGAATCAGTGGAACTCAAAGATGACTACCCAATAAACACACACACACACAAAAAACAACCTGTTGCTCCATCTTGGTTCCAACGGGTCATCCTGTTGAATACAGCATGCTCTGACTTGATATTGGTTAACAAACTGGTACTTTATTATAAGATGCATTTTAGTGTTTAAGGTGGCAAGTCCTTCAACCAGTGGACTGTTGTATAAAATGCACTTGGTCTTAAAAGCCCAGAGACTCTTGAAAATTGCCCGTCTTACAGCTGCATTAGATCTGTTCATGCCTACATTCAGCTGGTTGGGTCGTCGCAGCAGCATGATGGATCAGTGGTTCTAACTTCTTGCCTCACAGCAATAAGGTCCTGAGTTCAATCCCCGGTTGGACCTGGGGTCTGTTTGGAGTTTGCATTGTTTTTGTTTGTGTGGGTTTTCTCCGGGTACTGTTTCCAACCACAGATCAAAAACATGCATGTCAGGTCCAGGCCTCTCTTGCAAGAGATGTGATCTCAATGGGATTTGCCTGGTTCAAAAAGTTTAATAAATTAAATACACTGGGCTTGGTCTAAACAGTGTTCATATACTGTACATGGTTTGTGTGCTTTAGCACAGTACTTCAGACTTTTTATCGATTTGTAAAATGCCCCCCAAAAACCAAATTTTATAATAGATGTTTTACAAGTCAAACATGGGTTTAAATGAACAAGAGTTGCAGTGAGTCGAACACTGAACTTGTAGTGTATTAGAAATGGCTTTATTTTTTTTATATGTAATGTCTGATTTTATACAGTATATGCATATTAGTAACTGTTCATGGGTTTGATTTAAGCTTGTTTGACACTCTTAGTGTTTCCAAACTTAGTGCTTATGCATGGGGAAACTGGGACGTGGAACCAAAAAAACTTTCATTTAGCAATTGCATTTAAACAAAATGCTTTACCACTCTAAACTAAAATGGCTACATTTTTTTTTTAAAGACTAAACCAGCAAGACAACTGTCTGAAACTAGCAGCCTTTTACTGTACATTTAATGACCTTGACACGTGTTGTTGTTCTTCCCAACAGAAATCAGTGTGTCTCCTACGAAGCTCAATGGAAAGGGCAGCAAGAGGAAACAGGATGATTTGTACATGGATGACTCTACAGACGAACATCCAACTTGGGTGAAGGTGCTGTCTGCAGAATGTCCAGATGATGAAGGCCCAGAGGAAGATCCTGATTATGAGGTTGCTACAAAATATTTGTGCTCCCGACAAATTAAAACATGATGTTGGCACTTTTAATATTTCCAGTCTTTTATTCTGGAGCTCATGCAGTCACATCTTGAAAATGACAAAAGATCAATTTCCTGACAACTTCAGATCTTTGCCGCAGTTACTTGAGTAGAAGTTTCACACAGACCTGAAACCTGAAGCTTCATCTCTCATGTTTTCTGCAGCCCAGTCCGGTAGAAACTGAAAGTGAAGAATACGCCTCTCAAAACGACACAGAAAGTGAGTTTCAGACTTCACGTGGAGAGGATGTCAACATGGTAAGGCTGGAACATTTTGAATGCCTGGTAATGAAAATGTGGCATTGATTGGCCTTTCTGTTTGTAGGTTGCTGCTGCAGCCTGTTGTCCTAAATAATTGTTTGTCCTAAATAATTGTATGTTGTAAACTTTTGATAATTCAATAAAACTTTGTATTCTTGAAATTGTGATTTGCCACTAGATGGCAGTGATTCATTTTAAATGTGATTGGGGAAACTGGTAGAATGGAACGCCATCTGTAAATTGAAAATGCATTTGGGTTAAGCAAAATGACTTTTGCACAATGGGCTGTACCTGCTTTGGCATGACTATTGAAACTAATACAAATATGATGTATGTGACCTTTGTCTGTTTGTCCATACAAGTATGAATCTGCACGTATGGGTCCATGTGACAATGTGAATGATGGCTGTTATAATTTTTTCTCTCTCTGCTACACGGATATACTTCTCCAGGTTTGCAGAGTGCAAAGCTTTTACTGTAGTGGGTGGCAGGCCACTGAAGATCCTTTTGAACCAGAACTCCTTTAGTATTCAGCCTCTTCTCTCCCACACAGTGTCTTGGTCTTTAAGCATTTTCCTCACTTAAAATTGTATACAAAGCTATAAATACAGTTTTATTATAGCGCCAAGGACTCAACAGAAGTTCTCTCAAGGCACTGTACAAAAAGACGTAATTGATAAACGTTGTCTAAGAAGCCAGCAGATTGTGTTGAATCTTCACTTTGTCACAGTCTTCCATCCTGAGCAAACCAAAAGGCAGCAGTGGGAAGGAAAAACTCCCTTTTAAAAGGAAGAAACCTCCAGCAGAACCAGGCTCAGGACGAGCGGCCATCTGCTACAAGCAGCTGGGGTTAAGAGCGGACAGGAAGGAGAAACCAGGTCCAGGTGAACTCTACTGGAGGAAAGACACAACATTATGATTGAAATAATTACAAATGTAAACAGGTAAACTAGTAAGCAAGTAAAGATGGCGGCAGTGAGGAAATGTCAGTTTGTCCTCCAGTAGTTAAGTTTAAGATGGCATGACAAGCCAACCCTAACTACAGTATATGATTTATCAAAAAGGAAAGTCTTAAGCCCAGTCTTTCAACTGGACAATGTGTCAGCCTCATGGAAAGAAACTGGAAGTTGGTTCCACAAGAGAAGAGCCAGATAAATGAAAGATCTTCCTCCCATTTTGATTTTGGAAACTCCAGGAGCAGTGAGATGGGGATAGTTCAGGAAACCAAAGCTGACCCTAACCATGGGATTTATCAAAAAGGAAAGCTGGAAATGTGGAAGAATAAGCTCTGTAATTTAATATGGCACTAGGTGGTGCAGCTTTGTTTGAAATGAAGCTGGTGGAGGCACTTCATTGGTGCATAGGCAGAATATTTGAGATAAATTTTCTGCAAGAATTAACACTGGTGTGCTCAGCCTGAAAAAACTAATTTTAACAAATGTTGGCAGGTGTAACCTGGTGATTTTCTTGATGGGTAGCCACCCCCCCACCCCCACCAGCACATGATCAAACATTTCTAACTTAAGTGCTAAAGACAAAAGGCACATTCTTAAATATAATTTTTGTCCTGAAGTTATAACATGGTGGTCCTTGAGGGCCACGATCCAGCATGTTTTTACAGGTTTCTGCCTCTATACACCTGATTTGACGGAGTCAGAACTTTTAAGAGAACAGGGGTCCTCAAGGACCACTGTTTTGAAGTGTGACAGTACCGGTACTTTCATTTTTAAACTTCGATAGATGGATAGAGAGATAAAAATGGGAATCCCATCTAGAAACAAGGGTATTTGTGATGAGGCTGTTAACTGACAGAAATATGGGCCAGTTTTAAGAGGAAACAAAAAAAGACCTGCCACATGAAATCCTGTTGTGATGTATGGCTGCTTGCCATGACTTTATTTACAGAAATCTGCAGTGTAAAGCTGGATGAGATTATAGGTCAAATCTATGGTGTTTTGCACTGTAGCCTGAGCATATTTTACCTCCATGGGTTGCATGCTTTAGTGGAATTTATACATTAAATTTTCTGGGTACTTGAAAAGACATCTAATTCACATGTTTAATCTACCAAAGTATTTGGTAAAACCCAAGATATTGTGCTACACGTTTTTAAACGTGTAGGATGACTGAAGTTAATGACTGTAGCCATCATTTTCTGACCCATCGAGCCACTTATCTGCAGCTGACTGAATAAATTCACAATGACTGCTTCATTGAGGACCAACTGTCAGCTCGAAGTAGGGGTCTGATAATTTGAATAGATAGTTGCACACAGAGATGTGAATCATTTTGCTTGCTGTTTGCCACATCTGTTGCAAAACAGAGTAGAAGCCTCAAAGAAACAATGGATGGTTATGTCTTCATCAAACATCAGTATCGGTTTCCTTTTAATTTGACTGCACAGCTGTTCTGCAGGAGTCCACATTAGTTTGTCTGATTAGTATATAGGTACTTAAGAAGAGACATTCAGCAACAAACTCTTTGGTCATTGTTAGCATCCAGCTGTTTTCTCTCAATTCCTTGAAACTCAAGTTGTTTTTGTATTTTGTGACTTCCTTTTTCCTGTTTTGGATGTCTAAATGTTTGCTTGAAAGAAGTAAATGTTTTCAAAGAGCAGCTGCAGTGAAAGCTGGATCCAAAACAGGAACTGATGGTCTCTGGGGGGTTCTCATGGCTGTCTGAATGTTTGAAGGGTAGCCCACTCTGCAGAGGCAGCAGCAGAGAGCATAGACCTCCATTTTGTGGAGGCCACACCAACTGAAGCACCCTGTTTTTAAATTTATTTTTAAAACATGCATCTCTGCCTTTTGCTTTTCAGCTGTAAGATGAAAACATGATTGACGGGTCACAATTTCCAAGAGGCTTTTTGCCTCATGCAAAAAATGTGGTATAGATCATTTTCTGTAGTGGATTTCTGCGTGTTAAGGGATTCAGAGTGCTTTTGTTGCACTGGACACTTAAATGTTTTTTTTTTTTTTTTTTCTGGCTAGTTACCTGATTCGTGTGGCCACTTCAAGCGTTGATGTAGCACAGATGGTTATAAAACCCTCCTGACACGTACACACGCACACCCAGAGGCACAGCTAGGACTTAGTGACATGGGCTTGTTGTCGCCTCAAATGAATGGCAGCAGGTGCCGGCTGTTCCCAGGTCTGACCTGCAGGCTGCTGCGGGCTGCATCACAATGTGACTGTAGCAGCAGCTTGCTCCAACTCCTCTGCCTTTTACTGTTCAGCTGTAACACCTTGCTGTCCCTTGGTGACCCTTCAGCACACTCATGCCGTGTGATTCACCTTGCCTGTGACCGGATGACTCTGTCCCTGCAGACTTCACCTTCAGAGAAGCCAAGCACGAAAAGAGGCATGGAAAGTAAAGCAGCGTTCTGTTAGTCATACACCCTGATGCTGTGGATGAGGACCCTTGTGAAACTATCAGAGTGGAAGAGAAGCAGTTTGTTTGAACTGGGAATTTTGAGAGAAGGGAAGATGGAACTAATGGTGGATCAACAATTTTGTCCACAGGCACTGTCCCTGAAGATCATGTTAAGTTCTGCATCATGACAAATTGTTTTAAGGAGCACAATAATTTTAAAGTTTAAAATGTGAGTTTAGATTGATTTTAATTTTTTTAAAACGGAGGTTCTATGAAAAGGTTTTGAATAATTGTCTTACCTGTTTTAGATACCTCTTTGAACAATGGTAGGAGAGTTTAATTATGACCATACTGAGCTAACATAAGTCAGAAGATGGTATCTTCCTAGGCTGCAGCTGAAGCACTGAGAAATTTTTTTTCGCTTAGAGCAAATTATTTTTTTTTTATTAACCTCCTCAGACCCTGCATCCACATATGGGAATACAGTTAGTCCTCGGTTTACATTCGAGTTCCGTTCCAATGGGCCAAAAGTTAACCGATTTGAACGTAAACCGGAGATCACACAAGCCGACACTTATACACCTTCATGTACGGTACTGTACAGTTACCAAGCACTTCGCCTATTCTAACACAGTACCCTACATAATGTTAAGAAAAAAACACATGTACAGTACTGTACATTTTAATGAATAAAATACATTTTATTGATAAATAAAAAATATTAATTTCTTACTTTGAGCTGGTCAAGCATGACTCCGTCTTTTAGCATGTTAGCTCGTTGCACGTCCGAGCTCTGCAGCTTCACACGGTCCAAACTGTTTACAGGAAAGACTGTAAGCATATTAACTCCAATATTTGGAGCCAAAGAAAGAGTTAATAGCTTACTGAAAGCCGTTTCTCCGCGGTGTTCATCCATCCAAAACTAGCTAGGCCTGTTAGCATTAGCCACGCTATTAGCCGGTCTTTGTTGCGAAGGCAGCCTGCTATTAATTTTAGCTACCTCGTGCATCCCACAGCACAGTCCGGTCTTCGGTGCAAACGCAGCCTGCAGCTAGTTGGAGCTAGTTTGTGCGATAGCAGCTGTACTATTCCACCGCCGTGACAAACAGAGATGCTAAGGCTGCAGCTAACGCCTTTCAGCCGACAACAACTTCCCCCAACTTC
>JARVGV010000861.1:26236736-26247761 GCA_031762435.1 Hypsolebias longignatus
CTCGGGCTCCTAAAAGAACCATCTTCTGATGCTGCTCTTGTAGCCGCAGTTAGCTGTCTAGGCCATAAATGTTACACCAGCAAAAGACATTCCATCCCCTGCGTCTACTTCCACCTGTCCTCCACCTTCCCCTGCCCTCCACCTTCCCCTGCGTCTACTTCCACCTGTCCTCCACCTTCATCTAATAACCTGGCTATCCAAGCATCAGTGGGTTCTCCGGACTGCTGTTTAAACCTCTTGGAAAAATATGCTACCTCTTGTTGAGTGTAATCTTCAACTATCATTTTAAGATCTGGCTGAGGCTGCGGCTGTGGTATGACATCCATGATTGGTTGACCGTCTGGTCCGATCACCTGATTTCCATCTGCATCTGTTCTTGCTTGTAACACATCTAAAACAACTTGTTGCTCCCGCCTTCTTCTTCTTACATGTTGAACTTTTTTACTCACAGCCCAAGGGACATGAGAGCCGGTTGCAACACTGGTTACAACACCACTCCATCCTTCATCCCACAAATAATCTTTATCATCAACACCGTCTTCCCAAATGTCCCCGTCCCAGCTGGCCAGGTCCCAACCTGACCCCAATCCAGCAACAAAGGCTCTAACTCTTTTAGGGGACACACTACGCTTCTTTTTCCTATGTTTCTCTCTTTTTAACATAGCTATTTGAGTTACAGCTCTTTCAGCAACTTCTGTCATTCTCTCAAGTTGCGTGTTTAACAATTGTACATGTTGTTTTTGCGATAAACATGCCATCTGAGCTTCTTCTAACTCTTGTTTTTGTTTCAGCGCTTGCGTCTGTGCTCTGTAACTCTCCTAATTATGTTTTTTCCATGCTGTGGCACAAACCCACACATGCTGAAATAGCCAGATTTCCCGTGAAAAAACAGCACCAAATTTAAAATGACTTTGAATGAAATTTTCATATACAGGTAGTCCCCGGTTTACGGCCGAGATCCGTTCTAACGGCCTGGCCGTAAACCGATTCAGCCATAAACCAGAACTGCTCGCCGTGGCGGCCGTAAACGCGGATTTTCGGCCGTAAATCGAAACTGAAACTAAACGGCGATCAGCAACGTCTTTTTAAACACGTTTTTTCAATGTAAAACAACTTCGAACGGCCATTTTAATGTTTTTTTTTCAATGTGTTTCCAAGCAGTTAGTTAACAAAATACCCAAAAAAAATGAAAAAATGATAAAATGCTGCATAAAAAAGGCAACTTACGGCGCGATGACGTCACTGGGGGTGGCGCCGTAAACGCAAAACACCGTAAACCGGGGACTACCTGTATTTATCATTTTGTTTGCAAAAACGAACATAGCTGAATGATACAAGATATATATGTTGTGCCATTTTATGCAAAGTTCAAACATCATGTCAGTGGGACTTTAAGTTTTAACAGTGTCCAGTCAGGTCATCTGTATGGTTTCTTTTCCTTTTTTTAAATTTGTTTAATTTTTTATGCTGAGACGTTTCATCTATCATCCAAAGGACTTTTTAAGTCTGAGGAGCCACAAACAACCTGGAGTCCTACAAATACCACACTCCCATAGTGGAAAAATACAGTTTGCTGGTGATAAGATGGTTTCTGGGGTCCGCCCTCTCCCCCGTCAACTCCTCTGAGGCAAAATGGTTCAAAACACCAGAAGTTCATGCTCAATAATCCATGTACAAATCCAAAAATGTTCAGTCAGGCCATCTGGATGGCTTCTTTTTTTTTTTTTTTTTTTGGCTGAGAAGTTTCTACCATGACTGAACATTGTATTTGTACCTGGATTATTCTTCATCCCTGGTCTAGTGTAATGGCCTTTTTTTTTTTTTTTTTTTGCCAAGAGGCAAGCGATCTCTTCCTCCTTGTCCTTTGACGCCATGACTGAAATTGTGAGAAATAAAGGAATTTGTCACAAGAGAATTAAAATCGGTACAATTAGGCCCGGTGTGGCTAATGGGGAGGGTCTGGACATTTCCCAGTGGGCCGGACTGATGTGTGGGCTACAGGGCCAGCGCTCCCTGTTTTGTTTTTAATTAAAAAACAAAAAAACTTTTTATTAAGAACGTATAAGCACAGAACACCGCTGCCACTGCTCCCTGACTCTTCCCAGGGCTGCCGGCAGCTCTCATTTTATTTTATTTTTTTCACGAGTTGGGTCTGTGACGCGACCTATCAATCAGTCCAGTAGGCATGTCAGCAAATGACCAATCGGCAACCTGAATTTGTCCCGAAGGTAAATGCCCCTTACCTGCAGGGCTGGGCTGCAGCCCATCAGGGTGTACATTCTGTATGAAGTCTCAACCATTTGCAGACAGTACGCACAGAGTCTGCATGGCTCACGGAGTACACACAGACAGTATGCCCGAGTATGTGAGGGCCCGTAGTCTGGTAAACCTGATGATTAGCTAAGCATTCAAAGCATATACAGTACTGGTAGTACTCTTTGTAATGGGGTCTTTACAGCAATAATATTATGTCTGCTTGAATAGAGGTTCTCAAACTGCGATACAAATACCACTGGTAGTACATAAAATGTAATAGTAGGCAGAAGAAGATTCTGAATCATCTGTACTGTTTTTAACAAATAAGCCAATTATTTTAATATTAAGCTGAACTGTAATGTAAAGAAAGTAGAGCTAGTCAAAACAATAGTAGCTATTTATGATCCTGGATGGCAGCACGGTGGAGTGGTTGGTAAAGCTGCTGCTTCTCAGCAAGCATGTTACCCTGGTTCAAATCCCGGTCCGGGGGCCTTTCTAGGTAGAGTTTACATGTTCTTTGCATGTGTGGGTTTTCTCCGGGTACTCCAGTTTCCTCCCACAAACCAAAAATAATAATCATTTGTCTCTTTGTGGCCCTGTGATGGACTTGCGACCTGTCCAGGGTGTCCCCCTCTCACAGTGATAGCTGGATATTTGCACCAGTGACCCCCGTGACCTGAAAAGGAAGAAGTGGGTAAAGATGATGGTTTGATGGATGGATGGATGATCTAGGATCCAATTACAAACTACTTGAAACAAAACTCCAGTGGAAAATATTTTGAGACAACCTGCAGAAAATGTAGTGGTAAAAGGTTAACCATTGTGCTGGTGGCTCCATGAGCAAAAACATGGACGTCTTTATAAGACCTACTAACAACAAAAGTGCAAAAGATCAAGGAAATGTAATTCAGGTTATCTCAAAATTTTGTATTTATCTGGTATGGAGCAGAGAAGGAGCTATGATGAGCCAAAAGCTAACACGCATTGAACAAAAATATAAATGCAATACTTTTGTTTTTGCTCCCGTTTTTCATGAGCTGGACTCAAAGATCTAAGGCACTATGTACACTATAGGCTTGGACAAATGGTTGGATGTACTGACAGATTTCCTAAACAGGAAAATCCCTGCAGTCTGTATGCCAATTGCACGTTCCTTCAAAACTTGGTTATCAGAGGCATTGAGCTGTGTGGTAAAACTACACATTTCAACGTGGCCTTTTATTGTGGTCAGCCTAAGGCACACTTGTGTACTAATTATGCTGTCTAATCAGCATCTTGATATGCCACACCTGTGAGGTGGATGGATTATCTCGGCAAAGGAGAAGTGCTCACTAACACAGATTTACAGGTACACACATTTGTGAACAATATTTGAGAGAAAAGGGCCTAAGAAAAATGGGAACAAAAACAAGTGTTACATTTATATTTTTGTTCCCCATGGGCTGTTCTCTGCAATGAATGCAAGAAACCATTGCAACTTAACTCACAACCCCCAGAATAAAGTGTTAAAACTTATATAATATTTACTCAATTTGAACTTTTTTTTTGTTGGAGCAATGACTGAAATGCTCCATTTGACTCAAAATCAGCCCCATTTAAACGCAATGGTTTAACATGCATTAACATCAAAATTAAAATAAGACCTGCTAAAATTAATCATTACTTCACTTCCTATAGTTTATTCACTGTGAAAATCTAACAGACTGCCTCCACATACTCACATAGATGCACAGCACCCTAATGTTGCCCGTCTTTGTTTGTGTCCTTGCTGTGGAAGGAGAAACATAAAAGCCCACCCGCAGCCTGCTGGCAGGAAATGTCTCTGACAGTCCTGCACTCGGTTGGTGTCCTGGCTTCGTGCCCGGCTTTGGTCTGCTGTGATGTTGTGGGCAGCAGGTCGAGAGTTTGGCTGAACTTCACCTTGCTTGAAAGCTGCTTCTGCGGCATGCCGGTCAACAGCTGAGGACAAAGACAGGAGCCTGATCAGATCCAAGGTGTTCTTTCTGTGTACTCAGCAAGTCCACATGTCCTCGAGGAAGTATCTTCAATGGTTTTTGTTGTATGAACTTCCCGACACTCTGAAAGTGATTCTCTTGTGTGCCATGTTTTGTTTTACCTCCTCTGTTTATTTCCCTGCACTGTGATAGCTTCAGTATTCAAGCATCTGTTCAGTGGCCAACCATTTCCCAAGCCAAGTTTGTTTGTATCATTAGGTCGTCAGCCTCTTCCCTGCGTATTTGTATTCCTTCTGTCGGTTGTGAAATCACAGTGTCCTCCCTGAAGTTTTAATTTAAGGCACAACATAAAATGATTCTGGGAACAAACATTACAGTTCATGCTGTGGTTTCTCTGCTGGGAAAAAAAAACAAAAAAAACAAAAACTTCCCATCTAATGATGACCCAGTCTTCTATTTGTCCATTTCCAATTGTGTTGTGTCTGCCAGGCTTCCCTGTGTGTAAGTTTGATCTGCTGAAACAATATGAGGATGTAATCATTTTAAAAGTCCCACATGTAATTGTGGCCAGAGCAGTCTGGCTTCTCTCAGTGGATTTGTGCTGTTTATTACAAATAATGCCAGTGCCAACAGTTGGTGTCACATTTAAGACAGTTTGTCAGAGTTCAGGGTTCATTTGTGTCATTATACACTTACAAGTTAAGTGGGCATCACAGGAAACCTCCCGTTGTTTGAACCACATCTTGGCAATCTATAGATTTCCTGATTTTATTTGTTCATTTAGGCTTAAACTGTAGCTTGACACTAAAATAAGCCTGTTTGTGTTTGTGTTGGTCATATAGTGGAGATGGGAGTTTATCCTCTTTCCCTTCTATTTCTGAGTGAGGTATACAGCAAAGACCTGTCTCAAAGGTACGGATTCCACCTAACGTAGATGCTGATCCCCTATTTTTACAACTAAAACACGGAGGCCATAAAACTCACAGCGGGGGGTGGGCAGTTTGTTTGAATGTATGCTGGACAACCTGACAATTTGTTTAAATAATCCCAGTAACGAATTGTCATGGTGCATGCTCAAAAATCAAGGTAGATAAATCTAACAAGGTTGAGTCAGGTCTTCTGGACAGATTCTTCTCGGTTGAAATGTTTTGCATTTTATCCAAAAGACTTAAGTCTGACACGTCTTAAAGTCTGAAGTATATTATACTCAGGCGCCATTGTTGTGGATAGAATGCCGTTGGTCCGTGTGTGTGTGAAATATACACCTGTAATGCGCATGTGCTTTCACACCTCTATGGGATATTTTACACATTCAGTAGGCGGTCCAGCAGAAAACCTCCACTCTGAGTGGTGGGTTGAGAAACCTCTGGATTCAATGAGGGGGGTGACTGGTGTTGTGTAAATGAATAGCCAAACCGCAAAGAGAAAGCTGCGGTATAACTCAAAATGTGCACCATATAAACAACCTCCTAGGTTCATTCATTCTTTCTTTTTTTTCATTCAACCTTTATTTATAGAGGTAAATCACAATGAACCGCAAGGACTCATTTACAAGTGAGACCTGTTTAGACATTAAAAAGTAATGAAAGTGACACATGTATAGGATTTGGAGGCCACATTTTTTTCTAAAAGACTCTCATTCCATGGCAGAGGAAAGAGAACCTGAAAAAACACCCTGCACATAAGCACATAGTGCCACAGACATTCCCCAGGAGAGGGGAGATGCCAAGGGCGGTGAGCGTGTCCAAGGACACTCCAGAGGCACTGTAGGAGTTCTGATAAGAATGATATAATCAGCCAGTTCCCTCTGGCGAAATCCGTGAAAACTCGAGGGTGTGGGGGTCGACCTAGGACAGCACCAGAGAGAATCCAAGAGTCCTGAATTGATGACACAATGTTTATTTAGCCCGGTCCCTCTGATAGGTCTGCAGACTTCCTCAGTGGGAGAAGGGAGCCAAATTCAGATAACATTTGTTTTAGGGACAGGCAGAACTGTGCTGATTTCTGTCTACCTTGAGTCTTTGCTGGTCCTTATGGAGATCCTGAAATGTCCAAATTAAGTGGGCACACAGCTGATCTGTGCCTGAGAGTATTCCCCGAGATCCGATCCGTCCTGCCAGCAAATCCTACGGGCCACAAGTGGCCTGCAATTCTCAGATTGTGTAGTCTTATAGGGTTTCAGACAAGAAGTCTTTTGGATAAAAAACTAAATGTTTCAACAAAGAAGAATTAATCCAGATGACCTGACTTAACCTTGTTAGATCAACAACAAATTATTGAAAACACTTGACTGGCTTATACAGTCAGTCAAACAAGAAGGGTTCATCATAAAAAAAATAAAGTATTATTAACCACACTTCAGATTTACAATGAAACAACTAACAACTAATTCCTAAAGATTGGAATGATGTCATCTACATTAATCAATAAAAGCCAAGCATTCTTTACTAAAATGCATGTAGCCCATTGCTTTTCATACCAGAGTTCTGACTAAGATCAACTAAAGTTGAAAAATGACAGAGCTGTAATCATTTGGGCAAATCTTTAAAGTAAAATGTGCAACTTAAAGAAATATTTGAGATGTTCAGCTCTAAGTACGTTTTGCGAATAACTCATTTTCTACCACATCAAGTTTGACCTCAATACCTGTAAAGCAGAGTTCTAGTCATTTTTCTGTTGCAGTGTTTGATTAGCTGTGGCCATGCTAAATTGGACTGACTCCATAAGTTAGTCAGTTGTTGATGTACATTCAATGATCATTTTTTGTTTTATTAAAATCCAACAAGAGGTGCATGGCTTTTTTGTTACCGGAAAGACACCTAAACCAGACATGAGCAAAAACATTATCACTTCACCTTCAGTGGTGTAAGATGATAAAATGTGCCTGATAAAAGTCAGTTCTGACAGCACATCATCTATGATGCAGATTACTTGAACTTTAACAATGAGTACTGTGGTTCTGTAAGCCTCTTGCCTTGAGGTGGTTCCAGGAAAATGGTAACAAATCATCTACATTTACAGAAGAGGGCATGAATCACAGTTTCTCAAAATAAACTACGAGGAAAGATTGAAAGTTCACCAGACCAGATGTTCAACAGCTGAATTAATCTGCCTCATGGAAACTAAGAATCTGTAATCAACACACATTTGCATTCAGTTCTTCTGCTAAATCTAATCTTTGATTTTAATCTCTGGAGTTGATGAGAAACAGACTAACTCACTAAAGTCTCTTTGGGTTTAATATCCAGCTAGTTGCTGTAATATGGTGGGGGCTTGTATTGCCATTGGCAAGATCTTTACTGTTTCATGCTTTATACCTGATAAGCATTTTTCATTTCCTATGTGTGCATGGATAAGTCATAAACGCAAACCAAAGTTGTGTATGTGTGTGGATGTTTTATCATTTGATGCTTCCATGCAAGACCTCTTGATAAAGGTTCTTCTGCAGAGAAATGAACGTGTTCATCGTGAGCTTTCACATATTTCATACACACAAAACCCAATGTCGGGTTTGTGAGTAAAGTATGTGAAAGAGGAACATGGGGTAAGGTTGAGATCAGTGCGTTACTGCACTGATCAAATACTTTTCACATGAAATAGCCGATCTTATGATTGTGTTATGTTTTAGCACTTGGAGTGGGTTTTCCAGAGCTGCTTCTTGTTGCTTCCTGCAGCTGCTCACCTCATTCATTTCATTTCTGCCAACTTCAGCTTTATGGAGGCACAGGTCTGCGACTCATTTCCACCTGCACCTTTAATTTGCTGCCTCAGCTTGTTCAGATCCCAAAGCTTTCGACTGATAGATGATTTCAGAGGCTGCATGCTAGCTTTTAGCTGTGTTCGTATAAATCATTTGTGTGCTGTCACATGCAACAACCGATCAATTCACTTGGCTTCATTTTTTTCTTTCTTCAAAGCCAATTTCTACATTAATAGCTCCCTCTTTCTAGTCTGTTTTTCTTTTAGCCTTGTTCTTTATAATATCCATGTAATATTCAATCTGTTTATTCAAATATTGATTTAACTTTAGGAGTGTGTTGTAGAAAAAAAAAAAAACCTGCTGTGATTTAATTGGCTAACCAGCAGGGGGATTCTTCACTGTTAGTTTTAATTTAATTATTGAGTTAATTAGAATTAATTTCTTGATGGAATGCAGAGTTCAAGGCTAATATATTACGTTGAGAAATGGCAGCGTTGTAACAATTTTGGTCACACCTTGCAATGGACTTTATGATCTCAGGCGATATTTTCAGACCAGGCAAGATGTGAACATATCATGTGAATGACTCTCAGTTACTATCGCATCAACATTTAGCTCGGTATCATTGATTGAAAATGAGACATTGTTTGCATTGGTTAATATGAGTTAGCTGTGGTGGCCATTTAATTAGAATTAACCCCAAAAGTTAATCTATTGCATATGCACATACAATTTCTGAAAATTTCACCTAATACCACCCAGTAGAATATAAATTATGTTGCTACCGGACAGAGGTGACTCTAAAAGTTAATAACGCTTTAGAGAAATTAGATTGGAGTTCTTTGAGCATAACACTCAGCTACAATCAAACCACACTTCACTGTTTTATTTGTAATTTGGCCGAGTTATATACATTTCTATGTTTTCCTATGTCACTTGGTTATAACAGCCTCCTTGAAAGAAATTGCTACAGTTATTCAGCTGTAGACGTTCATCCAATAATTACTTTTTCTTTTCTGTTTCTCTTTTTTCATAAATTCTGTCTGTTTCATGAGATATTTTAGTCATAGTCAGCCAAATGAATGCGCACACACACACATACACATACAAAATATATTTTGCTCTTTTGCCTCTGGCAGAGGGTGATGATAAGTTGCCCTCGTCAAAGCACACAAACCTTTTTTCTCCATATTCAGGCACTAATCAATAATTCAACATTTGATTGAAGATGCCTGCACAGTCAGGCTGAGCCACAGTGACTCTGTTAGTTGCACAGTCATCTGTATTCATTTGAAAAAACTTAAATACAATATTTGTGTTTACTGAAAGCTCTGTCACATCTCTTGGTTCCACTGCTGTCGCTGGGTATTTATGCGCCGTGTGTCCCCCTGACGTTGGCAGAAAGCTGCTGGGTTTATTCATGCGATGCAGTGATGTGTGCAGAGCTGCAGAGATAGTCAACGTTCCCTTTCAGGAGGCGCTGACCCTCAGCATTAAAGGCCACAGTCCATCTCTGGAGTAAAGAGTCGGCTTCTCGCCATAACACGACCGACACTGACCCAGAAACAGGGAGCCAACTGTGGCTGGCTGTGATTTTACTGTTTTTCTCTTTATTGTTGTAGGAAAGGTCAAATTTTATCTTTGGAGTTGGTCCATTTTCTCCCCATCTCTGAAGGCTTGATGGGATCTATAAAAGTGATGGATGGTGAATCTGAGAACTGAGCGATGGTCTAAGATGAATATCTTGGGAATGATGTGCAATTTGTACTTCTACATTTGCTCCGCTCCCTATCAACATAATGTCGTAAATATTTAAAGTATTTTTCATCCACTGTTAAGGTGGTTTTGCTGCAGCACAAATTTTCTCACTTGGGATTTAGAAAGTCTTAAAATCTGCAAATAAATGTTCTAATTTAGCAGATTCTGTTTTTTCTTTGTTTTGAGTTTTGATTTAATTCAAGATAAAGTGTTCAAAGCAGAACTAGGTAATTAAAAAATAAATGATTTATTTGTCAGTGATTATTTCTGCAAAACATCTAAAATATTTTATACAATAATAATAAATATAGAAAAAGTAAGTAGCCTTTCTCTGAAGGTCTTATGAAGGAAATACTGTGGTGCTTGAAAGTTTATGAGCCCTTCAGAATTTTCTATATTTCTGCATTAATATGAGCCAAAACATAACACAAGTCCTAAAAAGTAGATAAAGAGAAACCAGTTAAACAAATGAGACAAAAATATCGCACTTGGACATTTATTTATTGAGGAAAATTTTACAATATTACATATTTCTGAGTGGAAAAAGTATGTGAACCTCCAGGATTAGCAGTTAGTTTGAAGGTGAAATTAGAGTCAGGTGTTTTCAATCAATGGGATGATGATTTGATCAGGTGTGAGTGGGCACCCTGTTTAATTTAAAGAACAGTGTCTCAACGTCTGTTCTTCACAACATGTTTGTGGAAGTGGATCATGACAAGAACAAAGGAGATTTCTGGACTCAGAAAAGGAGTTGCTGATGCTCATCATGCCTTTTGATGCAGTTTTGGTTTAAAAAGGGGAGATTTATTGTTTGTTCGTTTTTCTTTTTGATGCTGTAGATGTGTCTTCTGCCTGGCTGCTTTCACATCAGCTGCTTGTTTACTGATTCATGCAGGTAAAATCCATAACCGCAAATAAGTCAAACACCAAGTATGAATTACCAAAACCCATTCCATTTAAAATTGCCCACATCGTTAAAAGAAACAAACCCAGGAACAAAATGATCCACAGAAAGATAAATTATTATTTAGATGCTTTTTGTAACAAGCTAGTTTTTAGGATGAATTTTTTTTTTTTTTTTTTTTGTGTGTTCACATTGGTTCTTCTGAAAACAGTATTATGGAAGCAAACATTCCATTAGATGATACAACAGATGCTTGGCTTTTCAAGAGGTGTTATGTTGTGTTATATGTTATGTTTGTTATGTATAGTATGTTATGTTTAGCATGATATATTGTTATGCTTTGTTATGTTATATTTTATGTTATATACAGGAGTACCCGACTTACGAACGGGTTCCGGACCTAAGAACGGTTTGTAACTCGATTCTGCCGTAACTCGGATCCGAACGCACAT
>JARVGV010000861.1:26280290-26292761 GCA_031762435.1 Hypsolebias longignatus
CGACTTACGGCGCCATCGACTTACGGCATTTCGGACTTACGGCGGCGCCCCCAGTGACGTCATCACACCTCACGTTGTCTTTTTTATTCAGCATTTTATGGGGGGGGATTCCGATTTTTTTTAGGGTATTTTGTTAGCTAACTGCTTGGAAACACATTAAAACGGCGTTCTAAGTACGTTGTTGTTGTGTTACATTGAAAAAACGTGTTTAAAACTACGTTTACGGCCGACACTTAGGTAGCGCTCCGAGTTACGGCCGAAAATCCGGAGTTACGGCTGCCATGTGGGTTGAGCTCCGACTTACGGCAAATCGAGTTACGAACGTGCCATAGGAACGGATCTCGTTCGTAACTCGAGGACTGCCGTATATGTACTGTACAGTAGCTACTATAAAATTTTATTTAAGAACTCACCAGGTCTGCAGAAGCTCGGTTCCGGTCGGTCTCGGTTCTGTTCAGCTACCATGCAGCATGACGAAGCCCACCACCCCGTCCAGGTTAATGTGCACATGCTGCCGCTCCAGGAAGGACACTCTGCATGCCAGGCTACCAATTAGGCCACCACCTTGGCCCGGTCTGAACAAGCACTACGTGACCAGAACCAGGCTTAAATCCTCCATGGTTTGTACCCTCCAGGATCCAGGTCACACTGAGTCTGGTTCGACTGCAGCCCAAGGACTCACCAGTTATTTGCAACTTTCCAGCCAGTTCTTTGAGCTTAATAGATAGCTTAGATTTGCATTGCAAAACTATCCCTTTGTTTCAGCTGAAAGCAGTGGCTGGAAGCACTGTTGGCTTCTGGGTAATGTAATTCTTTTTGACCTGCGTCACAATATAGGGCAGGCGTATTGAAAGAAAACTACAAAATGGCGGCGCCTGTGCAAAGTTTTTTTTCATTAACTTTTTATATCTTGTACTGTCCCAATCACGTGAGTAATATTAAAGCTGATAATCGTTGAAAAACTGTGAAAAATCGATTCCGCAAATGTCGAAGTAGCGAGGGATTACTGTACTTGTTACAGTTTGGTTAGATTCAGGCTTGCAAACTACTTGGTCAGGATTGTGAAACATTTTGACGTAATGGGGTAATGTGTAACAATGTACCTAAAAATAGCTACTATATCACTTTGAATGTCATTCATGCAAGTTTTGCTACCAATTTTTTGTCTGTTTGATGCAGATGAGTTGAATTTTTGTAGTGCAGCTTCTGTTGTGTAGCTGTATCACTTGCTTTGTAGTAATATTTGTGCGCATGACACATCTGGATATAATCAGCAATTACAGTATAACTTGCTGGCGTTATGAACAAGAATATTCTGTCAGCAACAACAAGTGAGCGTGTCACTGACTGAAAGAGCAGAAGAAGCAGAGCTGACTGGTATTTGTAGAGAGCCTGGGATTGAAAATGACAATTGTGTAACTCTTAACAACTCCTACTTTCCCTCTGTGAGCGCTACAAACCCACCACTGATCAGGACTTCAGCACCGCTGGAAATTTTGCAGCATGGTGCGTCCCTCAGTAAGACCAATATGTTGATAGGACCGTTTCCACCAAAACAAGTTTTACATGTGACATGTTGATTATGTAATGTTGCAAACCTTTTCTTGTTTGAGCCATTATGTATTCGTTTATTCTTGAATTACATGACATATGGGAATAGAAAAATATTGCATGTTGCATCTTTAAACTAAAAAATAAAACCTAAAGGGATTTGTGTCTAATCTAATAAAATGCCCTAACATTCCATGCTGTTGTATGCATCCTATGTATCCCTCTCTATACCTTGCATAAATGCTAGGCTGAGGTCAATTATTATTTTGGAGTCAATTTTAATTTGACTGAGTGTAAAGCTTTGAGGTGTTATTTTATCTTTCCTCCAATCTGGCTTCAGGAAACAACATAGCACAATGACTGCTTCGCTAAAGGTTTTTAAGCATGTTGTTGAATCTTTGGATGCTAAGGATTACTGTGCTGCACTTTACTTAGACCTGTCCAAAGCTTTTTATACTGTATATCATAACGTCTTATGCCACAAGCTCTCAGATATTGGCTTCTCAGATTACACTGTTGGTTGGTTCTCAAACTCTCAGGTCTCGGAGGCAATGTGTTCAAAGTAATGGTACATCTAGTTACCTAACTGTCACTAATGGTGTACCACAAGCCCAATAACTCTGTTAGGTCATCTGGACAGGTTTTTTTGTCCCTGTGAACCAACTGAGAATTATTGGATTTGGTACCTGGATGACTGAGAATGAACTTAGGTGCACCACAAGGCTCAGTTTTAGGACCCACTCTTTTTACAATTTATATAAATAATGTAGGTTAAAACGTTCCCGATGCATCCTTGCATCTCTATGCCGATGACACTGTTGTTTATTGTCGAGCTAACACAATGGACAAGGTTTTCCAGCTTCCACAGTCTGCATTTGACATCATTCAGTCAGACTTATTCTATCTCAAACTGGTGCTAAACTAATTCATTCAGCCTTTATTTATACAGGTTAGTCCCATAGTCTCTGGGACTCATTTACAACCTGAAGAGTGCTGACCAATAAATGCTGACAAAACCAAAGGGATGCTGTTTTCAAGGAGAAAGTTGGTGCCAGTATCTCTTTATTTATCTTAACCATGCTTGGTGTTCCTATTGAGTTTGTAGATTCTTACAAATACTTGGTAATTTTGGTTGATATCTCTCTTTTAAACCACATATTGAAAACTTGATAAAGAAACTGAAATTTAAACTGGGTTTCTTTTTCATAAATCTTGCTTAACTCTGAATACCAGAAAACGCTTTGTAACCACTACCTTCCTACCAGCATTGACTATGATGACACTGTTTGCATGAATGTCCCGGCCAGCTCCTTGCAGATGTCGGATGCTGTCTACCATGGCTAAGATTCATAACTGGTTGTAACTACCATACCCATCACTGCACTCTGTACTCACTGGTCAGTTGGTCATAATCTACATTTAGGCTTTCATACTGGTTCATTTTCATCTATAAATCCCTTCTTGGTCTGCTACCATCTTATATCTCCTCCCACATGTCACATTGTCAGTGCAGTTACAATATGCACTCTCAGGCCATCATTACCTGCAGCATTCTCTCAATGCAGACTGAACTTGGCAAAAAGGCCTTTCCTTACTCAGCTCCTTTAACCTGGAACACCTTGCAACAGGAACTGAAATTGTCCACCTTAATTTCTTTAAGGGATTTTAAACATTTGATCATATCAATAGAAACATCAAAGCAAATATGTTCTTGTTTTTAGTATTTTACCTTGTTTTCAGCACCTTTATTTATTGTTTTATACACTACACTGTTAATTTATTTTTTGCATTTTTATTGTACTTTATTGTTGTTTGTACTTTATATGTATATAGTCTGTCTAAAACACGTCTTTCCTGTAAATGAGTCCTCATGGCTCAGTGAGACTAAACTGTATAAATAAAGGTTGAATGAAAAAAAAGATAATCTCAAAAGGTGTGAACACAACCATCATTTATTCCCTTGTTTGTGTTTCTTTACGTCTGTTAGCATAATGTCTCATCAACAATTTGACAGATTTTGATGAAACTCTGATAGTTATTACTGTGTAGGTACATGCTAGCCTGATTAATTTTTGACTTCAGTCCAACTCATGGTTGCTTGAGCTAATCTATTTTAGTAAAAACTACAGTGGGTATAACTCTGTCATTAATAAGATTATTGAGCTAAAATTTGGTGTAGTAGTAACTTAGTCTTGTTTCTATCATATAACTTGAGCACTAACAGGCCATGTAAGATATTTGTTTAAAACTTTGGCTTTGAGGTGGAGGATGATAAGCATTTCATCAAGCAATGCAAATTGTAACCTTTTAGGGAAGAGAAAGTGGAAGCACTTTTATTTGTTTCACTAAAAGAAAGGCTTTAAAAAATGAAAAATAAATTCCTTTACAGCAAGCTGATCTACCACTATCATTTTTCATCAAATCTGTTTTAAATGGTTGAGTCTCTTTGACAAAATGCTAATGATGCCATTTTAGTTTGTGTGTGCACTTTCTGCAAAATCAGACATGCAGCCTCAAAACGAGGATGAAGATTTTTTTTTTTTCTTCAGCCTGTCATTTGAAAAGGCGTCAAAGCTTGGAAGAGCATCCCCCCCTTCCTTTTGTCTGCGCCTGATTTGATCTAATAAATCTGCAGCTGGATGTGTCCATGTCTAACCATGACAGATGGGAGTGATGAGATTGTTCAGAACATGCTGCTTCCTCTTCCTCTCTCGTCTCTTTTGCCTCGCATCTCGCTCTCTTTTTCTTCAGGAGCAGACGGATTCTGTTTGCCTGTCAGGAGCGCTTGATCAGAAGTAGGCTCGGCTTTGAACTGAGTCACAGCTGTGGTGAGTTTTTCTTCTGTTGTTTCGGCCGACGCTTGCTGTGCAGAGGCTTTGCTCACAGAAAAGCTGGAACACTCTGAGCTCGCTCCATTTTTATTTTATTTTTTTTATGTGGAGGAGGATTGCACGCTGCTGCTGGGAAGTATACAGAGTTCTGTTTGCCAAAATAGATCACAACCTTTAAATCTATGTGGTTATAAATATCCCTTCATGCCATGCAGACACATATACACTAACATTTAATCCCCGCCTGGTACATTTTCTCAGTTTGACAGGTGCTCTTTCTCATCTGTGCCGTTTGCCACAGTCTGAGGTGAAGAGAACAAGCTGCTCTTGGACATCAGGAGAATGTTGTGAATTTATAATAAAAGCCATGAGACAGAGTCAGAGAGACATTATTGCTATGAGGCTTGTCATCTCATGTCACTGGATGAAATTTTTCTTATTATTTTATTCCCCTCTCATAGACAGACTAAAACCCATATTGATCATAGTGTTGGATCAATCCTCCTGCATGACAGCACATGGTCAGAGCTCCCCCCTCCTACTCTTCCTTTCAGTTATCAACAATAAAAGGATTTTCTCGTCATCCTCCCACTTTTGTCTCTTTCAGATCTTTCAGCTGAGCATGTCAGCGTAAAAACTTTCAAAAGAGCCCATAAATAACTTGTATGCTGCGTGTGGTTGGTCTGTGTACATGGATGGGACATTTTATCACTAAAGGCAATGGCAGATAATAAAGTTTTTGCCTTTATCTGAGCTGTGTTGTGTGCTTGTCTGTTACCAAAACATCTCATGAACCACACATTGAATTTTAATGAAACATGTAGAAAGTATTAACTGAATGTACATTTACAACTGACAAACCTTTGGAGTAACGGCCGTTCAAGATAGCTACCACAACTAACTGTTCTTAAAAACACAAAAAATATCTGTAGCTCAGCAGAGTTTTACAGATATTAACCTAAAGTTTGGTGTTGTAGCTGAGACTGATCTCTAACATATTCTGCACACAAATGATCAAAGTTTTTTTTATTATTATTACCATTAACTACCATATTTTCTGCTGTAAATGTTGCACTGCCGTATAAGTCACATCAGTTTAAATGTCTAATAAAGTGGAAAAATCCATAAATACGTCACTTCACTGTATACTTTGCATCTATTATGCGTCACTGCTGAGACGTTGCGTTTGTTATACGTGTAACTGCTGTCTACCTGTAAATGTGAGCCGGTGTTGTGCCAAAAATCGATTGGCTGCCAAATGGCGGCCCCGGGGGTATGCACGGGGCACTTTAACAAGAACTTAACAAGATTGACACTTTAAAAACAATTTGTTTGCTCAAAATTATAGCTAAGGTGTGTCTCAGTTTTCTTTCAATGCACTTGGACAGTCAAATCAGCTGCATTTTCAAAAGACGATACGGGGAAACATGACCGCGCAAAGGGCGACTCGCTGTGCATTTCTTCAAAATTTAACAAGATAAGCACCTAAAACAATTACTTGTTTGCTTGACTTTATAATAAAGGTGTGTCTCATTTGAACTTTTCCTTGAATGCATTTCAATGGTGAAATTGGCTGCATTTCACTGGGCGCAGCAAAAAGAAGCTGACGGTTGCTCCAGGCAGATGATGGTGGCAAGTCGATTGTGTCATTAATAGCCACTTTTACCTATTACTGTACATGATACAACATGCCATACTACTTGATTGCCATCTAGTGGCTGGAAATGGTAGTGTTCAATATTTTCAGTCAAAATGAATGAAAATGGTCACATCTCAGCCAAAAATTAGTTCATAAATATGAGGAGGAAAAAATCCATAAAAACATTGCCTAGGCGTATAAGTCACAGGGCATGCAAATTACGCGAAGACTGTGACTTATAGGGTGAAAAACATGGTACTTGGAGTCAACTCTGTTTGTCTGTGAACAAAATACCTCATGATTCACTGGGTGGATATTAATGAATCTTCTAAAACATAATTACTGCGTGTATGACCACAGTCTGGGGCAGCTGTGGCTGAGTGGTTAGAGAAGTCGTCCTCCAGTGGGAGAGTTAGGGGTTCGATTCCACCAGCATTCACATGCAGGAGTGTCCCTGAGCAAGACACTGAAGCCCCTCATTGCCTCTGATGTGTGTCCCACAGGTGTATGAATTTGGTAAAGCTCTAATTAGTCTGTGTACAGATCTAGTAAAGTCCTGTTTGAATGGGTAAAAGAGAGCACAAAATTAACTAAATTTTGTAGCTGAGTGTAAATCATATTCTCTGAGTATGACATTTTGAGATATTTCATGATATTGTGCATAAAGTTATTTTCAAGCATCAAGTTGGTGAGCAATATGCATTCCTTCATTTCATGCAGAACTTTAGTTCTTTAATGTGGTTCAATGTAACTCATGCTGTTTCATCATGGAACAGGCTGTGCTGAGTTCCTCCATGATGTCAGAACACATTGGAGTTTAATACACAATGGTGGCCCAGTTTGTCAGTGCTCAGAGCTTAACCTTGATACTTTAAAAAAGGCCCTTTAATGAGCCACGCATTGTTAGTGCCTCAGGATGTATTGTTGATAGTGTTCTCCTTTAGGAGCCCTGACTGCTCATCCTCTGCGCATGCTTCGCGGACATTTGCTCCTTTCGGCTTGAGTCTATGTTTTCTCTAATTTCTCCGCCCCGAGATTCAAGATGACTCTGTCCACTTGTCTTCTTTCTGGGAGGCCTTTAGGGAGAGCAGCTGAGTCCTTTTCCTCCTTCTCTTCACAGTCTCCTCTTGCTCCCCCTCCCTCCTTCTGTTTTCTATCACAAAGCTGGGAGGAGATGAAAACCTGTGACATTAGTTCAACTCCTTGCTTCATCTCAGGGTGTGTGTTTTTGGTACAATGTATGAGTTTGCTACTTCATCATCAGCATGCACGTGCTCTTTCAGGCATTTCTATTAGTCGGGGCAGCTGCAGCAGTGAACACGTTGATGAAATCCCTCTTGTCATGAGATTTACTTTAGAGAGATAAGAGAGCATGGCTGTCACTCAGCTCTACATATCTCTCACGGTTACAGTCCACTGTCTTCTGAAGCACACAACTTTTTGAAAAAAAATCTCTCTGAAGCTTCCCTTTCATCCATAAGTCTTGTCATCATCGACCTTTAACCAGCTCACATTTCTGCTTTGTTTCTCATCGATCATTCTGCAAATTCTTTTTGCGATTTCATTTCTTCCAGCTGAAGGCTTTCCTGTTTCCTTTTTCTGATTTTGTTGACTCTGTTGTTCTGTTTTGTTGTGGTCAGCACCTTCATTCGCGTCTCTTCTCTGGCCCCCACCCCCATCTTCAAACACTCAACTTCATGCCTTCTTTTAAAAAAAAGATGCTTGCTGTTGCATTAGCTAATCTCTCAGAAGACGTGGCACAGATACAGATTCTCTCTGCTTTAGCTCAAAGCTGTAATATGAGCTGCTTTTCAGAGAAAAAACATTGCTTTGTTATTTAATTGGCACAATTTGAGAAGAGAGGGACAAATCAAGGGAACTGAAGGTCTAGCATTCATTTAAAGGATGCTTATAACCCACCACCTGCCAGAGATTATGACAAAAAGACAGCGTTATAGCCGTTTTGGTCCAACCTCAAAAATAAGGTGACA
The DNA here is from genome assembly GCA_031762435.1 of Hypsolebias longignatus. Taxonomy (NCBI): domain Eukaryota; kingdom Metazoa; phylum Chordata; class Actinopteri; order Cyprinodontiformes; family Rivulidae; genus Hypsolebias; species Hypsolebias longignatus. Next base: position 26,288,303 of record JARVGV010000861.1, read on the forward strand.
TATCTATGACATGTGACCCTCAGAGTATCTGTTGTGAATGACTCTCAGCTATGATCACACCAAATATTGGCTCAGCGTCTTTAAAATTGTCTGAGTTTTAGCAATTTTACTGTTAGCTGATTTTGATTTGCTCTGGCAGCCATTTTGAATTTAATTAACATCAGAAGTTCATCAGTTGTAAATGTACATTCTATGATCACTTTTGTAGATTTTATTAAAATCCACCCGGTGGTGCTTGAGATATTTTGCGAACGAACAAACAGGAATGTCATCAACAGTTTGTTCTAAGTGGAGGTCTACGGTGAGAAGCACTTGGATTATGAAATGTGACTCAGCCACAACTACACAACCGTCTTAGACTAGTAGCTGTAAAACTGAATGAAATACATTAGTCCCTCGATTATCGTAGGGGTTACGTTCTGGACACCACATCGATAGGTTAAAATATGCGAAGTAGGAACGTTATATTTATTTTAGTGTATATATATTTTAAGGCTTTATAAACCCTTCCCACACTCTTGCAGTCTTCTAAACTCAAACCTATGTAATTTTAACAACATACATATATGTACCACAGTACTGCCAAATTTTACTCACCAGATCTGCAGACCAGCAGCTTGGTTCCGGTCTGGCTTGGTTCCAGTTCAGCAGACCTACCCTGCAGCAATGAAGCCCACCACCCCATCCAGGTTGATGTGCGCATGGGTAATTGAGCTTAATGATTATGTTCAACTTCCCTGCCAGTTCTGTGAGTGTAATAGATAGATCGTTACTTTGGACTTTGCGTTGTAAAACCATCCCTCCATTTTGGCAGAAAGCAGCGGCCGGAAGCACTGTTGGCTTCTGGGTAGCGTAGTTCTTTTGACCAATGTAACAGTATAGGCTTATTGAAAGAAAACTACAAAATGATGGTGCCTGTTCGATATGAGTAATATTAAAGTTGACAATCATGTGACTTGTGTACAATTTTACGTTGAAAAACCATTAAAGAGCGAGTCGAACCACGAAGTAGCTAGAGAATACCGGCACTGTATAGTCATTTTTGTATTTCCTAAAATCAGCTGAGTGTGGCGGTCATATTTTGGGGTGTTGAGTCCTAAAAGTAATCAACTGTAGAGCTACATACACTGATTATGTCTTGAAACTTAAAAAAAAAAAATAAAAAATAAAAAAATAAAAAAAATCCCACCCACTAATTCATGAGATTTGTTGCAAATAGACTGCACATAGTAAATATTTAAAATTTAAACAACTAATTTGCACAACTTGTGCAAATATAAGTTGTTTGTAGAGGTGCATCCAGTGATCACATCCTGCAAGTTTCATAAAACTTCATCCAGGAATTCAAGAGATATTTTGGTAAAAGACAGGCAAACGTACACACAGATATGGTCAAAAACATTATCTCCCACCTCTTGATGTTGGGTGATAATTAGTAAATGTACCCTCAATAGTTAGTGAAAATTAATTTATATGAAAGTGACATCAAAGTCTGAAGCTCGATTAGCAATTTGTTGCTGTGAAACGAAGTGCTTGGGATCCTATAATTGCCTCAGAAATCTTCCTGTAATTAACACAGTTGGATAATTACAGCAGATTCCCAGAGCTCGCTGCTCTCACATTATTAGGCTCAGAGTGTAACTCACAACTTACAGAATTAGACTTTTCTGATTTTTTTTTTTTTTTTTTTTTCTGTGCTGATTTTGAACTTCAGAGTTGTTATTCAGTTAAAAACCGTGGTCTGGTTTGGCTGAGACTTATTAATCTGTCAGCCATTTTTTTTTACTTTTGCAGCTCAGCGTGCGTCTGTGTCTTGGCTGCAGTTAGATTAAAGCTGAGTGGTGGTGGGTGGTGGGGAGTGGACCAGGAAGAGCATTTCCCACAGGCACATTCCCAAAAGGCCCAGGATTAAAGGGTGGGACACTGAAGTAGGCCATTCAGGCAGGCTCAGCTGAAGTACGGACAGCAGAACCAAAACAGACAGAGCTAGTTCACGCTGAATGTTTCATCACCATGTCAGTAATCCTGGACCAGCCGCAGTTCTGGCTGGATTTGTGTCAGACAGGGATAATTATGTCTACACTCATAAATATTGCTATTTCCAAGTCTATACACAATAATAGTTGCCAGCAATATGTCTTTATAGTTTTTTAAAGATACTGATTTAATGCAGATTTTTTTTTATCTTTTCTGTGTCAGGTAAGTTAATATATAGATGATAATTTAAAGACCTCTATCCCATAAAGACGCACACAGACTCTCTCTCTAGTACATCTTTAAATCACTTCTTGGTCTGCTGCCTTCATACATCTCCTCCTACATGTCACTGCATGAGTGCAGCTACAGCGTGTGCTCTCAGGACATGATTACATGCAGTATCCCCTAAGTGAGGACTGAACTAAGCAAAAGGGCCTTCTCTTACTCCACTCCTGTTTCCTGGAATATCTTGTAAAAAGATCAGAAGCTCTCAACCTTGACCTCTCTAAGTGACTTTAAACGTCTGTTAAGTTCCTGGGACAAACCAATAGAGACATGTTCTTGTTTTTTGTTTTCTACACCGCCCTAAAGCCTAGTTGTTGTTGTTTTTTTTCTTTTAAATACCATTTTATTTTCACTTGTTAAAAAAATAAAATCTCAACTTGTATGCATCCTTTTATGATTGTCTATTGTTATATTTGTTGTCCACTGTTGTCATCACTCTTTGTTAAAATCAAGTATCTCTTGTCATTAAGTCCCCGAGGCTCAGTGGGATTAACCTGTTTAAATAAAGGTTGAATGAAAATGAATGAGAAAAGAAGTTCCCATCGCTTACCAATTTTTATGTCAGAGTTTAAACTACTGTAAATTCATTTTATCCTGGGAAGGGATAGAACTATAGCTTTTTTGTCAAACTTTGTAAATAACATTGAAAGATCTTGGAGAGTATGTTTGGGATGACTCTCAGCAACATTAACAACATTACCGCTTTTCACCTTTGGTGGTGGATAATAACACTTGTTTGCCTGCATGTAACAAATTGTGTCTTGGTGCCTTTTTTTTTTTTTTTTGCTGAAGTAAAACAAAAGGAAGAGACACAAACCAAAATCTGGATATTCTGAGAAATATCTGTAATTTTTAGAACTAAAACCATATTATGTAAACATTTTATTGAGCCATTTGAAGAGAGATGGTTAACTTTAACTCACTTTTCCCACTTTTTTTTAATGACCTGCTCCGAGGAATGACAGATAGAAAAATATTCTATGCACCGTTTTTATTTTAGCCTGTTTTGCCATTCAAGTATTCTAATGATTCTTGACAATTTACCATAGAAACTTCCAACCAAACTCCCATAAACCGAGACTGAACTCTTGCTGCTGAGATTAGAGCTGACAAGTCTTTCAGATCAGGATTAAATGAAAGCGACAGCGTGAAGTGACGTGTTATAAAAGAATGGACTCTTTTCTTCTTTGGATGAGCTCATTTCAGATCCAGTCACGAGAGAAGAAAGTCAGGAGTGAGGAAGAGGTCGACGATGCCTTCCAGCGCTTGGCTGCAGGGGAAGAGTGCAATGTTTAACTCAGGATGGTCTGTGATGCTTTATTTCACATTAATTTTAGCCTCATGACACTAGTATAATTAGTATATTTAGCTTAGCCTAGTATACAGTATACTCCAAGGATTTAACAAATGTTTCAGCCAGCTCTTACAAATTTTCTAGAGGGTGGGTCACTTTAATTGCATATTTATTGCCCAGAACACCTTACGATTTATGTATTTGTATTGACCAGGCTGTGCTGTCAATGACTGGTTATTTTCAGCTTTTTATTTAGAGGAATACATTTACATTTTAGGAATCAAGTTTAATATTACTTTCATTATTACTGTTATGTAAAGTATAGAATCACTTCACTGCTAGTTTTCTGTGCTTACTACAGTTACTGTACATGTTGAAACTGCCAGTTTGGCTTAAATCAATACTAACAAAATTTACTCCCGTGTTTCTGAAATGTTCATTCAACCTTTATTTAGACAGGTTAATCCCTTTGAGCCTTGAGGATTCATTTACAAGAGAGACCTGGTTTCAACAAAGAATGATGACAACAATGGACAGCAGCAACAACAATAGACAATCAAAAGAAGCATACATATTCTTTTAACAAGTTAAAATAATATGTTAAAAAAATAGCAAAAACAGCTGGATTATAATGCAATTGTAGAAAACTAACAACAGGAACATGTCAGCATTGGTTCTTGCCAGGATTCCAACAGATTCTTAAAGCCATTTAGAGAGGTCAAGGTCGAGATCTTCAGATCTTTTTGCAAGATATTCCAGGAAGTAGGAGCGGAGTAGGAGAAGGCCCTTTTGCCAAGTTCAGTCCTCACTGATGGAACACTGCAGGTAATGTCCTGAGAGCGCACGCTGTAGCTGCACTCACGCAGAGACATGTAGGAGGAGATGTATGAAGGCAGCAGACCA